>JZKD02S2116804.1:171503-206686 GCA_000966675.3 Picea glauca
TATTAGGTCTTCTTACATCTGCCTTATTCTATTTTATTGAAAGGTCTTATTAATATTGACCTTTATTACATCCGAATACATTGATCTACCTATGTGCGGGTTAAGACCTTAACATCTCATGATTGAGATAGGTGGCATTTAGGATTGAGGAGATTGATTGCTAGGATTAAGGAGATTAGTTGCATCTCTCAAATAATAAAGATGACAAGATAGGAGAGGTCGACCACACACATGTGAAGAGAGCAAGAATGTTGGAAGAAGGAAGAGTGAACCGGGAGAAAGGAGCAGATATGTTAAAGAGACCAAGAAGTACAACATGCCATCTAATCCATATCACTATTGTAGCTATATTTTCATCATGCATAGGTTGAACATCTTCAAATCTAGCACTACAATGTATTTCTTAATTGTGCTTCAATGTTGAGAGAGGATAAACATTGATTTGTTGTCTAGGAAAGGTAGAAACAGAGAAAGATGTGATGATATAGCTATACCCTCTTCTACATAGGACATACTCTTCTATTTGAGGTGATTTAATGACCATACAAATACTGATTCAAAGAAAACTATAGAGGTCACCTTCTAAGCTTTGATCAAAGGAACGACATGTTGTTTTGAAGCAGTAATAGTTGTGTATGTGTTTTATTTATTCCACTGTTCATTCTAGTGTTTGATTGATGGAATGTTCAAAATTTTGATTTTCTACTATTAAATAAATTTTGTTTTTGAGTTATTTTATGAGAGATCATTAGGACATTTGTCACTTGGTTTTGAAAAAATTACATGGTATTAGACATGTTTCTTTGATTAACATTCTCAAGGGTTTACAATGGTAAGTCAACTACTAGAAATGACCAACAATTAGAGGGTTTCAATATTTATTTTCAGTACTAATGTTCAGATTTGGGAGTTTGTACATTAGATATTAAACATGACATCAAATAGCCTCAAATTCGAGGATAGATTGGATGGCGCCTCAAATTTTTTATAATGGAAAGGGAGGGTTACACTCATATTACAAGAGAATGATCTCTGGGATATTTTCAAGGATGTTGTGCCTTTGCCTACAGATCCATAGTGGTTGGAAACTCACAAGAAAGAAGTGAAGGCCAAGAGGATGATCATGGAGGCCACAAAGGATGCTTTGATCCATTATATATCCGAGAATAAGATGACAAAGGAAATGTTTGATGTCATGTTAAGCCTCTACTAGAGTGAGAACATAAACGTGAAGATGGTATTGCGAAAGAAACTCAGATCCATAGAGAATCAAAATGACTTGATTAGATTAAGTTACCATTTACCTTATGAAGGTCACATATACTTGTGATAAAATTGTAGTAGTTAGGGAGAAAGTTGTAGATGTAGAGCTAGTGAACATGGCATTGAATGGATTCCCAAATTCATGGAAGCCATTTGTCAAATGTATTTGTGCTCATGAGGACCTTCCTAACTTTGAGAGGCTATGGGATGATTGTATCTAGCAGGTGACCCAGGTGGATTCAAAGTCCAGGTGTTACGGAAAATTAATCCCTATGGTCTTTGGGTCACAACCAAAACATATCAAAACCTAAGGAAACTTGTCTCAAACTCTAATTAAACAATCAATCAGGAATAACTACTTATGATAACTAACTTTCAGGAAAAGGGAAGAAGAGTGCACCTCTAATTCTACGTTTGTAGTAGATCCCACTTGACGTCTTTCGCTATGGAATTCCTTCCCAACAACCTTATGAAAGCTCTGCAAACAAAGAAAGATGTAGGCTGCAAGAAAGAAGTTATCCGCTAACTAACCAATTGTAAACAATTTAGATCCGATGTTAGATTCAAAATAACATACTTATAACATCATCAAAATCATAAATCAACACAAAGAATTGGATAAGAATGAGAGTTCTTTTTAATAATGACAGAAAAAGGGGTTGGTTACAACCTGTAACCGTTGTGGCACTGTCCTAGAACTAGGCTCCAAGTTCCTCCACCCAAGGCTGAAAATGTATAGGATTTCCTCCAACACTTTGCACTCAAGCAGGTCCAAGGAAGACAACGATGTTCTTCCCGACAAGATAAAGTGAATGCAAATTCTGGAAACAAGGGTTTCTAGGCAGAGGGGACAATCTCAGACACTAGGGAAACATAGAACTTGTAGGATTTTCTTCAAAAGGCCAACATAATGGTGCATTTTTTAGCCATGTTTTTCCTTCACCCCAAGGCTCTCTTTTATACTCCATTTTGATGGTTGGATTCATTATGTACATGTTTTAGGAAGTTAGGGGATGAAAAATCCTATAAACTTTGCCCGAAATGTCGGGATTATATTTGTTTGAGCCAAAATTAACATGTACGTGGGATGCTAACAAGGAACTTGTGTATGTACGCAAGTTTCTTTAAGGAAAGTCGTGTACACTTTGACAAATGGGGTTTTAAATACGTTTTTGAGGAGGAAAAAGGGGATTTAAGTCCTGTAAGCAGAGAATGGGTTGTAACATAGTCCAATGAGTCATCATATGCATGTATAGTGGAAAATGATGCTATAATAGATGCTCCCTAATGTGTGAGGTCAGAAGGGAAACTGATGGCCGAAATATATTACAAAAGTCATGAGATAATGGAGGGGCCATTGGGTAGGAGTAGTTGAAGACCAGGTCCGGAACAATACTTACAACATAAACAAATAAGATACTCTCTTCTCAAGTCGGGAATTCCCATGCTTGAGTATGATGTAAACATGGCCACCAATCAAATGCACTTTGGATCCATGAATGATATAAATACAACTAATGTCCATGGCCACAAAAACTATAGACAATGGATCCATGTGATATATAGTAGTAGCAATCCTAGCCACAAGAAAATACATAGTGGATCCATGCATAAATGTAGATCATAGCCACAAATGGATACACAATGGATATATGTCTTAGGATCAAATCAAAGGATATCTGGAACCAAATAAGTGAACAAATTGATCCTCTGCAAGTACCAATGTCTGAGGGTGGTACAATCAATATAAGTCGGGTAGGAGCACAAAAGAGGTGATGCTCGTACTTCACCCGAAGTCTTCAATCTGACCATTGTGGTACGATTATTCACTATGTGAATAAAGGAGTTGAAGTCGAACACAATGAGACATTGTTTTATTACTGGTCATTGATGTATACATTTA
This sequence comes from Picea glauca, assembly GCA_000966675.3. NCBI lineage: Eukaryota > Viridiplantae > Streptophyta > Pinopsida > Pinales > Pinaceae > Picea > Picea glauca. The sequence goes on from JZKD02S2116804.1 coordinate 174,670, forward strand.
ACAAACACGAGACAACCCACCAATGATGATAATGGGCATTAAGGTACCTAGTACAATCTAACAAGTGTGAATAAATGATCTGATGTCGAACACCTGATAAAATCTATCGATCAGGGGACATTGATGTATTCCCACTGTCAATTGCAAGGGAACCTTCCACTGATGACTGCAAGCCCCAAGGTACTAATAAAATCTCTAGATCCATGTCCAAGAGAAAGATGTGTTGAAGTTGATAGGAAGAGATCCATTGGAAGGAAGGAATTAAGGCATCCTCCAACATCCAACACGAGGGGTAGAAAAAGGCCAAATATTTGGAAGGAATCGAACAAAAATATTGTAAGGACCACACCAAGGTATGACTCCAACATGCACTAGATGGAATAGTGCATGGAAGAGACTCTCTAAATAGTAGCCAATGATGAAGACTACTGAAAAAGATGAGGAATCCATCAATGGGGTCAAATGGAAATTGAGGTACCACACAAATCCCTATGTGTGATTCTTGTTGTTGACATTGATAGGTAACCTTGCTGAGCGCAAGGTTACCTATCAATAATGAAAATAGGCCCAGAGTTCAACTCTAGGTCATACTCTTAGAGCAATGTGTCAGAGTCGATGAAAGTAGACCCGCTAGAAAGAAGTCAATGGGGTCCTTCTATACTAGCACGAGTGGGATACAAGGATACTTGTGAAACTAAGAAAGTTTTTACTGACACGGGAAGGTCGGCTTGGAAAGACAAGGTTTCTATAGAGTGGCCAACATAGGTTGACTTCCCTTGAACAAAGACACAGAAAAATATGTGACTTAGGTAGCATGGACCAGGATACATTTGTGACATAGGAGGTATCAACAGACACACCATATGACTGGAAGAATAATCAGTCGGAGGATATTCAACTCAATGACGAGGAAAGGCCTCCTAAAGCCATACTAAACCCATAATGATGAGATAAGGAATCACAATACTATGTTATGTTCAAGGGTGACATAAGTAGCTACCATATAAAAATATTTAGACTCAATCCCATCCTTCTTTTTGTATTTTTAATTTTTTTTTGTCCTTTTTATATTATAAATATTGAAAAGGAATACAATAATGCTATAATACAGTGGAGGAAATGAGCATCACGGGTGAGCGGATTGGTTCCAAGTGCAAGGAACATACCTATGCATAATGCAAGGAAACACATGCATGATATGGATGCTCAAGGGAATGTTTCCTCCAGGGATAAAGGTGTCATGTCGCAAAGGAAAAATATTGCAAGGTTGGCGACTTATTCGAGAATGCATACAATTGGCTTATACAACAACAAGTTGAAGTCAACATTAGGCTCGAAAAGCACAAGAAGTTAATATGCATTGCAAATACAACTTAAGACAAAAGTTGGGAAGCTCTATGGGTAATCTTACTAGAAAAAATCGAGAAAAAGTAATGAGGCTTCATCGCAAAGTTATGATAGTACTAAACAGAGCTTCTGAGCCTACAAAAACTACAACACAAGTGTAAAAATGACCAGTGAGGTACTAACTAGGACACTCATGAAGAGGTAAGCTCTACCATTCGTAAACAACACCTTTAAAGCAACTTTGAGGGTGTGATGCTGAGAACAAATGGGATTAACCCTATGGTGTAATTGTGATCGGTAAAGATAGATGCATTTTGCAAGTGGAGTGAAATCTACCCTAAATGATTATAATGACCAAAATACATAAATGAGGGAGCCTTGCGGGTTTTATCCAAAAATAAATTAATACGAAGATATGTATATTCAATGCAAATTCATGGCGGGACCAACCAAGGCTCCTGAGCCTATGAAATTATTTCAGCATGGGTGCCGAAATGAAATCCAGGGTCTAACTAGGGCATCCATGAACGGTAAGCTCTACCACATGGATTATGACACTTCTAAACAACAAAGAAGGTTATGGTTGCAAATCAGTGGGGTCAATCCTAAAGCGAATATGTGATTGATATGGACAAATGAAGTATGCATACGGGGCGGTACCTACTCTACATGCCAGTAAAGAGCATAATACTTGCCGAAGAAATTGAAAAAATGCCACCAGATCCAAAAATTCGTGTTAAAAATGAGATCTCTCAAAGAAAATTGAATAAGAAAACAACTTCCGAGTGTTTTATTAGGTTAAATGACATACAATTGTTCAAAAGAAGGGAAAAAATTATTTGAAAAAGTGGAAAAATGTGTTAAAATGGGTGTAAAAATCATTTTTTACCATTTCATTTTCACTTTTACCCTTTGGAGAGCATTGAAACCCTTTTTTCTTTTCGAACTTTTAGAGACTGGTATGAGGCACATAGAGCTCAGAATCCAGAACCACTTGGACCAAGTAAGTAATCTCTTCCTCCTCTTTATTTTTATCTACAAGTTTTTTAGATTTAGTGATTTTTTGAGTGGGAAATAATATTTTTTAAATCGTTGATCCAAGTGGATATCAATGGCCACCCACCTTTTCCAACTGGCTCAAAACAATTTTCTGGCAATTTTGGCAATTTACTATTTTTAGCAGGTTTTAACTTTTGGGGCCATTTTGAGGGCCCAAATGAAGTTTTTTTGAGATAAAGGTTCTCAATGATAGTTGAAGGCATGATTGAGCCCCCAAAATGAATCTCCTCTACAATACCTTTCCAACGATCTATCACAGGCCTAAAACGAAGATCGTATGCAAAAGTTACGACCCTGGGAAGTTGATGTACTCACTTACCCAAACGGGGCCCACATGAATTTTGGTGCTTCATCTCCTAGGGTTAGGTTTTTGGATGTCTAGGGTTTTTGACATTCCTGCTTATTGTAAAAAGGCCTTCAGAGCCTCATTGTAATCATCTTCTTACAAATGCGAGTAGCCATCACATCTCTTCTTAGAGATAAGCTGCCACCATTCTAGCGAGTCTTTCACTCTGTATTTTTACAGTCTCTGTACATTTATTTCATTAATAGAAATCATGTATTACTGTACCTCTGTGTTTATGGTTGCATCTCTGATATATTTCTATTATATTATTGAATATCTGCGATATCTTTGTGCATTTCTTTATTATATCTCCGATCTCATTTTGTGCTGAAAATAATCCGGATCAATCGTGTATACATGTACACAACTTTTCTCAATGTGGGTCACAGACATACGCGACTGTCTTAACTAACAGTCACTTACACCTACACAACTATTGAAAAATAAAGAGATTTAACTAAAAATTTATTTGTATTTTTGCAGGATGGTGATAGAGTGGAGGGAGAGAGAGCACGAGGAAGTTGAAAATGATGTGATGAATGATCAAGAGGCCCAAGAATCCCTCCAAATATGTGGATTATACAGGTTTTTCCATTGTAATGGCATAAGGGAACAACAAATACTGCTTGCAACATTGATATATTATTGGGAACCTGACGTAGATGCATTCATGATCGGGGGGCATGGGGGGATCTTTAAAGATTGAAACTGAAGCTATATACTTTCTTACTGGACTACCTCAATGAAGAGATGTTGTAAACTTAAAAGGTAAAGGATCTGTTGGTGTTATGATAAAAAAATACATTGCATTGTACTACTCAACTGAGACACAAAAACTTGGGAGCCAACTCCCAATAGGAAAGATTACAAATATCTGTATGAAGATCATTGTGTTATTGATTTCCTAAATTACAAGATCAACATCATTCCATCAAGATTCCCAGGAAATGATGTTCTATGCCATAGAATGTTTGAGACCAAAATTGTATGATTGGAGCACAACATTGCTGACATGTATGAAGGCCCAATTGAGAGGGTGCAAACACGGGAAACTGAAAAACTTTGGCTATGGAAGCCTTTTGTGTTGTTTATTCTTTGAGATGATTCACATGATCAATCAAAGAGTGGACACCCATCCTCACTACGTCCAAGATGGTGTAATGGAGAGGTGGGATGAAGTCTTACCGAGGCAGGGAGGAGGGAAACTAGGGGACCCATGGGATGATGCCTTGTTTGCTTGGTGGTCATTCCAAGTGGAAGCCATAGAGGACTATCCCTATGCAGGGATAGACTACTAGAAGGACCCATATATGCCTATCCCTCTTGGCAACACCTACAAATACATTGGTAAGAAATTTTATAATTATTTGATTTTTATATTTTGAGAAATATAAATAAATAAATGTTTCTAATGTGGATCATATGAATAATGAGATTGTTTGATTATGCAGATATGGGACTGAGACGACCAGAGGAATTTCCTCTGCACAAAAGACATGGTCGGGATGGAAAACCATGAGTAGATGTTGAGCGAGTTTTAGATAACATTTAGAGGAATCCGGACAGAGTGGTGCATTCAATGCCCATGGTACGGATCGATGATCTACTAGAGTGGATGCAACATCATGTAGTTGGTATGCCAGGGGTATGGATACGACTCTTTTGGCGTCTTGCTCATGTAGTGGTGTGCTATGAGTAGCGTGCAGAGGGAGGAGCAGGTCCCTTAGGACAATGATTAGGATACACTTTGGTTATTGTATTTTTTGTATTATCAGTCCCTATATAGAACAATTGAGGCTTAAAGGCCTTTTTTGACATATGATCCACCTTTTTTGTAATTATTGAAAACTAATTATTTGAATAAATCTTGTCCTAAGGATAATCTTGTTCACTGTCTAATCATCATTTCTACGCACAACTGAATTAAATTCTCCTCCTTCCACACAACTAATCTCGGGGATACAATACGATCGATGATGCATATCCTCCCGTGGCATTTTCGACCCAGTCATTGCCTCGATAATAGCCTCGTTTGACGACATGACCATATCAAGACAATCTTGAGAAGTTGAAGAATTCTAAGCCCAGACAACCTCTAGATACTGATCATCCTCCTCTATCCGTAAAGGAATTTGATCTGAGTCTGTAGTGGCCTACTGAATAGTCTAGTAAGATACCTTAACTACAGATAATGGCATAGCCATCCCAACATGTGTGCGACCTTTGACCGATTCACACAGTGAGGGTAACACCCATGTATCTTGCAAATATGATGTTCTGAACATTGCGACTCTCGTCACCGGAGCCGGGGGACTTGACTTTTGAAAGGCGACCCGGGTGGCATGAATATAAGACATTGGTGCTGGGAAATTAAAAGTTCTCATGAGTGAAGAGCATATTCCAACACTGATACTCTCATTTGTCGACTGAGAGTTTTCAATCCACAGAATCATATATCTTATATTTTCCATAGAGCTAGAGATGTTAAAATCCATCTGATCAATAGTCACAATCCTTCCCTCATGGGGAAAGCATAAAATTTGAAATACCTATGAGCCAAAAAATATCATCGCATAAGTCCGATTCCTTCCCAATAATATATTATAGTTGAGCGATGCGTCGAATACCTCTACTTCTACAGAAATAAACTTGCCTCCTAACTGAACCATAAAAGAGGAAATAAGCTCATGCGGGGTAAAATATTGTATGTCGAATGTGGTTAACAAAGTGGGAGCAAGTGTGAGCTCTGGAGAGCTAACAAATTTCCAGTGGGACAGGGGCATAACACACGTCGAAGCGTCATTGTCTACAATGGTCCTCCTGATTACGTGTTTTACATATACAATGTCAATCTGGAAGGCTACATGATAAGGAAGAAGAGGCTTCACATTAGTATTGTCAAACTTCATAGTGAGATATCCAGAAGAATCTGTTGCTCCGATCATGGATAAAAAGGAAACTTTGAAGCACCTCTAATGCAAACATCGCACACAAAGTTTGAGCTAAATCCTCAACAATGGAATAGTTGGGTGCAACTCTAACATTAGGGTTATGCGACGTTTGTTTGTACACACCTTTTGGTATGCATTGCATGATTTTCTTCTTAGGTTTTTCTATGTGGAGAGGCCCTTGAGGATCGAAAATTTCTTTACCTTTCAATGTCAACTCTGGATTAATATAATCACGATTTCTGGTCGAAAATTCTACCTCTTCCTCTTTTAATTTTGAATAATTAACCATATTAACGAATGAGAACGATCCGTCCAAAAAAGGTGCACTAGAAGTGCCCCCTACGGATTGGAAGTGGAAGAGCCAACTTGCATATTTTGTCCTTGTGGAAACATGTTTTTCAATACATGAGATTGTTGTTGTTGTTGTTGCAACTTTATCGGTCATTGGGATTCTTCCATCTTCGGGCATTGATGAGTAAGGTGATCATCCCCACAGAGATTGCATGGAAATATCACCTTTCTCTTTTCATATTTTTCCTCATTAACATTTTTGTTAAGCTTCTTATCTTTTCCCCCACCACCCTTCTTTCCCTTGCCTTTCTTCTTATCTCTGGGATGTTTAGGACCCTTTTGAGTCTTCGATTGCACAATGTGTACATCCGAGGAATGAGTGGTGGGGGTGGTCAAGCCAGGGGTCAGACCAACTGCAATTTTTTGTATAGACAATTGTTTCATCTGGCTAGAGACCATATATTCGACCATACTTTGCAAGGAACGGACAATACCATCGGCATGCATTCCTGATTTCGATTTTTCCAAGTCGAGAGTTGACCATGGTGTGTTGGGCATGATCTTGTAAATCATACCTGATTGAGAGTAAATCAACTTCAACTATTGTTCTCTAAAGATTGCCTGCTCTTCTGTAAACACCCCTTAATTGGTCACTTCCTTAGAAATGTAAGTAAGTAATGACTTCAAGAACCATTCTAGGAGAAATTACGGCGGGACCATGGCTTTGATCAAGCTCTTCCATCTCCTCCATTCCCGAATGTGATCGAAAATGTGTGTAGCTTTATCTTGTTCAAAGTTATCTAAAAGATCTGTACCAACATCATACCGGATAGGGAGTTGGAGGTGGTTGATAAAAACCATGGCAAGATCTCCAAACATTGTGTACTTAGACCTCTCCAGTTCTATATACCATTTAGCGGTGACCCTAGTGAGGGTGTGTTGGAACAATCACAACTGGATTAAGTCATCGTTCAATGAATTAGATGATCACCACAAGTGAAACCTTGTTATGTGGTCCTGCGGGTCTTCACCAATCTTTCCTTTGAACTTTGGTATGTCCTATGGTAGTTTGGTGGGACCACATGTTAACTTGGGTGATGATGAATCCAGTCATTCATCAACTTAGATAAATCTGGAAAATTTAGAGTTGCCAAAAAATGTAGCCTAGGCTGCGAAATCGACTGATTGGAAGCATGAAAAGAAGGTCTTGGATTGAAGGTGGCACTAGGTTTTCTGAAAGAGTTTGTAGATGAGATAGAACCTTGGGTAAACCCTTGGTTTTGGTTAAATGGAATAAAATTCCCACCTATCTAATTCTTGAATGGAAAAACAGGGTTTCCCCTGCTAATCCTCCTTGCGATTGAAAACCTCCCTGCATGGGGTTCGACTGACCGGGAAAGGGGTTTCCCCCTGATGACATCCCTTGTGAAGGGAAATACCCTTATGTGGGATTCCACTAAGCTTGGAAGGGGTTTCCCCCTGCCAACACTTGAGACATGGAGAAAGGATTACTCTCGAAACCACCATACAATGTGAACGGGGTCGAGGTGGTTGACATGCTAGTGGATTGGGATCCACTACCCATAGAAGAGCCCCAAACCCCAAAGGGGTTAGGGCTAGAAGACAGGAAGGTACCACTCCTGACAGAAGGGAAAGACAAAGGAATGTGAGCTCCACCCCAAGGAACAACTTGGTAGGGAATCAAATAATTCTCCGAACCAACATTAGAGACTTTGGACGTCAACCGAGAGCTAGTCAATGCGTTTAACATGTCCATCAATGACATACCGAATGAAAAGGCATTGGTTATTGAGGATAATGACATGGCCATACTAGAAGGTTGGGTGGAACCAACAATCAACGGAGCAAAACTGTTGATAGATGCAACAACGATGGATTAAATTGCACCAGTTGTTTGGTTCAACATGTTAGAGGGAAATATCTCACTCATAATGATTATCGAAGTGGGATTCACGATGACTCCTGACCCAAACACTTCTGGAGTTCCTTCCATCATGGCCTAGTGAAGAGGGATACTGTAAAAAAAGTCTGAGTTGGGAGGTGGAAATTGAATGACAACTAGAGTGTAAGGCCCAGTTAATGGAGAGTTGGTAGGTGGAGCGAATTTTTTGACCCCAAGATTAGTTACTATTACAACCTCCAGATCAAAAATGTTATTCTTTGTCGGTTTCGTACGAAAAATATTGACTAGGCCAGTCGGTACAAATGTGCCAGATTGGTCAAATCGACACCTCAAAGGAAGCAAAGAAGGGTTAACTTCAATTTCTTTAGGGGGAAGACCTTGAGCTCTTCTCAACCGGCGAGGTGGTTGTTCAACCACTTTGAGTTTTTAACTCTGGGTGTTTGTGTACACGCCTTTCTAAAAAAATCTGTGACCGGTAAGCACACCACTAGAAAAATTCTAAAAGGAAACAATAAACACAAAAGACCTTGCTAATATCCCAACTCAGGTGGATTAGGTCTTGAGATCACAATAGTCACAAGGTAAGGTAAGGACCTTCCATACAAAGGCATGGATTGATTAAGTCTCATGGAACGAAAAATGAAGGAGTAAGAAGTAGCTACCCTGACCTCCACTAACCAACCTTATCCAATGCAAGTACCCACACTTTGTGGGGCACCCTCCAATAGTACTGAAAAGTGTGATGCAAAATCTACCCCAGGTACCATGGGAAAGCCTCCACAATCACCTTTGAGATCCCTAGGAAGAGGAACTATGGTTACCAACTCGCAGTCGACGTCCGGGGGAACATTTGATAGTCAAGATCGAACATATGGGTAGGGTAACAAAGCCCGAAGCCTAGAAATCACCGCCTCTCATAGAGGTATGGGAACTAATGAAACCCACAAAATACGATCTTTCCCCAATGTTTGGTTAATCTTTGGAGAATTTATCTCCTTGGATTTCGCTCACACAACCTCGTTCTTGGCTCCTGTGTGAGAGGAGTTTGCCAACCACACTTATATGACAGTTGGATTTTTCGCTCCCTACCTGAGACTTCTATGTTTGTTTTCTGGTCTTGGAGAAATCAACACTCCAACCTAAACCAAGGCCCTAGCCTATAACTAGTCTGTTCACCCTACAAAATGAAAATTTCTAATAAATTTTAGTTAGCGCTCATTTTATGGGGTGGTTATTTACTCAAAGGGATATGGATGAAACTAGATGGTGTTTTGACATAGACAACATAAAAACACTTAAGAAAACAAATGCATGATGCAATTTCTTCATTGAAAAATGAGTGTAACAACACTTCACATGAAAACAAACTCTCTCTCTCTCTCTCTCTCTCTTTTCTTCAGAAATGAAAACAATGCACTTTTGATTGTAGGCAGGATCTTGAAACACTTTGCAATGCAAATTTAAGATGCTTTTCGAAAGGAAATGTAGAACAAAGTGCGAAATAACTTTGCAAACTGGATTTCTTTTCTTTTACTAAGGCTACTAAAACACAATCTTTTATTTTTTATTTTTTTATTTTAAAAGCACAAGAGTAAATTCAAGAAGAAAAAAAAATGCTTACAATAAACTTTTCTTTTCAAAATGGAAATATGAAAGGAAAGGGAAGAAGTTCAAAAATCATACACTCTTATACTTCAATTTTGAATCAAACAAGAAACAAGAAAGGTAAAGGGGGAGAAAGACTAAAAAACATATGACTAAGTACCTGATGAGCCACTGTACTAACAAGACACAAAGTGTAAGAAACACCCTACTAATCTTTCCGAAACTCTAAACCATAACATAAATAAAAACAACTTGGAACAAACACAAACATTGACCAAAATATTTAAGTTTTTCTTGTACTCTTTGAAGCAAAGAAACATATTTCTGGAACCAAACAACACTTCTAAAAACTCACAAAATACCCATAAAGATCTTAGAGTACAAACACACTAACTTCCAATAGGTTGGGAAGAGAAAAACCCTTGCTTAGAACATGTACACGATTTTGTAGTACAACAACTTCGTATGCACACAAATCCTAAGAGGGAAACCCACTTACACCCATAAAATTCCCTAAAAAAGAGAGAAAAAGGCACTAGAAGGCTTAGGTAGGATTGTACAGACTCAGAGAGTGCTCAAAACAGGCTCAAAACAGATAAAAAGTTTCAACAGAAAAGAAAAAAGGTAGGCATCCTTAACGACCCAAAAAGGGAGAATCCCCAGTATGGTCGCCAATTTGTTTTAGGAAAATTAATCCCTATGGCCCTTGGGTCACAACCACAACAGATCAAAACCCAAGTAAACTTGTCTCAAACTCTAATTAAACAATCAATCAAGAATAACTACTTATGATAACTAACTTTCAGGAAAAGGGGAGAAGAGTGCACCTCGAATCCTACGTTTGGAGTAGAGCCCACTTGACGTATTTTTCTATGGAATTCTTTCCCAACAACCTTCTAAAATCCCTGTAGACAAAGAAATATATAGGATGCAATAAATTAGTTATCCGCTAACTAACCAATTGTAAACAATTTAGATCCAACGTTAGATTCAAAACAACACACATATAACACCATCATAATAATAAATCAACACAAAGAATTAGACGAGAATGAGAGTTCTTTTCATTAATGAAAAAAAAGGGGTTGGTTACAACCTGTAACCATTGTGGCACCATCCTGGAACTAGGTTCCAATTTCCTCCACCCAAGACTGAAAATGTATAGGAGTGCTTCCAACACTCTGCACTCACGCAGGTCCAAAGAAGACAAAGGTGTTCCTCCTAATAAGATAAGGCGAATGCAAATTTTGGAAACAAGGGTTTCTAGGCAAACAATCTCAAACATTAGGGAAACATCGCACTTTTAGGATTATCTTCAAAAGGCCAACATAATGGTGCATTTCTTAGCCATATTTTTCCTCCACCCTAAGGCTCTCTTTTATACTCTATTTTGATGGTTGGAGTTGATATGTATGGGATTTAGGAATTTAGGGAACGAAAAATCCTGTAAACTCCACTTGAAATGTTGAAATTATATTTTTATGAGACAAAATTAACATGTACCCAGGTCATTATTAGGGAACCTGCATACGTATGCTAGTTTCTTCAAGGAAAGTCATGTACACTTTGACAAATGGGGTTTTTAAATAAGTTTTTGAGAAGAAAAAGAGGATTTAAGTCTTGAAAGTAGGGAAAGGGATGTAACATAGGACAATGAGTCATCATATGCATTTACAGTGGCAAATGACGCTATAACACTAGGGAGAAGGGTGGTGATGAGAACCTATCCCTATTTGGTTATAAAAATAAGGGTAGATGTAAAGGACCCAACAAGGATAAGGGAAAGAGGGAGGAGCCAACGTCATAGCTACGAAAGAAAGACTTGAGTAAAATCAAGTGCTTCATTTGTCATAAGCATGATAATTATGCATCACAATGTCCAGATAAGAAGGTTAAAGGGAAGTAGCGGAAGAAGCAAGTAGTAGCCTATACAAAAAATTAGATGAATGATTTTGTTGCCAATTTCGAGAAGGATTTTTCAATGGTATATTGCATTTCTACTAGCATGGTTCCTAGGAATGCATGGTATGTGGACATTGGGGCATTGTGTCATATAACATTAGCATGACAATTATTATTTAATAGTCTAAAAATTTAGGACTCAAGAGTTTAGCTTGAGCTTGGTGTGTTGGTTGTAAAGCTTGATTATCTTCCTAATTCAGAGGTCTTGTTTTAGTGCATTTGGATCATATTCCCTAGTGGTGTGTTTGTGTTATATTATTTTCATGATTAGCCCTAGGTGCAACAGGGGGGTAGAGCCCCATAGAAAAAAAAATTTGGGCAGTTTTTGCATCTATTTTGGGAAGTTTTGGCAGACAATTTTCTATCTTATGGTTTTCTAATTTCAATTAAGGAATTAAGGTTGTAATCTAATCCAAGACAATGGATTAGGGATTTTTGGATGTCCCAGGATCCTACATATTATATTGCAATTTTTTAGTCAATCTAAACCATTCATTATTAGGTCACAATTATGATGGTAGAGGTTATCTTGGTACCTTTTTGGCCTAGAAGGAAACCCCTTTTTAAAGAGGGCATTGTATTGTGACTATATATATGGTGAGAAATTGTAGTGTGTCCAAGAGAGGAGACTATGAGAGAGTGAAGAGGAGGTTGCAGTGGATGTGTTGCAGGTGTTATCCCTTCATTTTGTTGGATGGAATAAATGAAGGACTGACTATTTCACTATATACGTAGCCCATATCGAATGAGCCATGTATATCAGTGTATCTCTTGTATTTTGTTATTTTGTGTTTTATTTCTGCATTCATTTTGATTTGTTTTATTATTATTTCTCTACGATCCTCTTCCTAAAATGGTGATGATGCCAAGTACCTAGTAGAAAGAGTTGGTACTATTCCCTTCTAGCTTGACTTAGGTCACTCTTTAGATTTTGACAATGTCTTGAATGTTCCAAGTCCTATAAATTAACTTTATTTTAGATTCGATTTTGGAGGATAAGGGCTATGTAGTTGAGTTAACAAACCAACAAGTCCTCATCAAGATGAAGGAATATAACTTATATATAGCTCAAGTAATAGGGTTTAGGGAAGGTAATGTTTATAGATTGCAAGGTGAACTTGTTTGAGCCTTGGTTCATAATAGTGATAACTTGTGCGAGTTGTGGTACAAGAGGATTGGACACCTGTATCATAGAGTGTTTCCTATTCTAAGGGAGAAAGGCATAGGTATTCCATAGTTGTGTATTGAGAAACACTAAATATGCAGGGCGTGAATACTTGGCAAGCATGCCAAGGTTGCTTTCCCAAGAAATGAGCATAGGTATAAGGAGATTTTATACCTAGTGCATTCAATTGTTTGTGGATTGATGTTAGTAGCATCCATTTCATAAAACATGTCCTATGTTTCCTTTATTGATGACCTCTCTCACAAAACTTGTATCTACTTCTTAAATACCAAGGATGAGGTATTTAGGAGGTTTAAGAAGTTTGTTAGGGTCCTAACCCGCACATAGGTAGAGAAATATATTCAGATGTAATAAAGGTCAATACTGATAAGGCCTTTCAATAAAATAGAATAAGGCGGATGTAAGAAGACCTAATAGAAGCTTTCGCTTCTAGAAGGATCTTCCTCTAGACGCTTCTTTTTAGTATAAATAGGAGTCGAGGGTATGAGAACCGTAGCTTGGATATTATTGTAATAGAGATCTGCTCAACTGGAGGTTTCCCCCTCGAAGAGGCCTATGAACATTGCTTTCAGATTCAAAGTGCTATTTCTGTTATTATTCTCATATCATTTCAGTGCTATTGTGGTGAATGCTATAGTTATATTGTTGTTATTCTGCCATTTCTAGCATTTTATTTACGTTCTGCATACATTTTATATCTGACATATTACAAGTGGTATCAAAGCACTTTCCTCAGTAGAAAGTGTGGGTTAATTTTTATTTTTTTTTAGGGTAGAGACGTATTCCGACGTCTTTAAGCCAGAGAGATCTATCGTTACGTGCATAAACCTACGGTTGAGGGATTCATACATGCAGGAAATACAAGTGGTACTTAAGCACACATCTGTTAGCCACCCTTGTAACCCTTGTTGGTACCCCTTCGAGTGGTAGCACATCAGACAACACCTGTGTACAGATTGACCTAGATTACCTGAAGCCCTCTTTAGGTAAACCGATTGACTGCCTGACTGTTATAGTGTCACCGAGAACAACAGTTGGGAAGATACTCTGTAGTACCTGGGTAGTCGGGTAGTACGGCTAAGGGTACATTCTTTCCTCCTTAGTTAGTGCCATGAGATAATGGGTCGAGTAATAGAGTTGGACCCCACACATATATCAGAGAGATATAGCACAGGGCAAACCCTTGTCTGTAGAACCCTTGAATACCGAACCCTTGGGAACAAAAACATAAACAAATTAAAACATACAAGATCTATTGCCATGCAAATGTGTTCAGGTTGCCAAGTAAATACACATTTCTTTCTGGTTCAACATTTGGGAATTTCCTCTCTGCAGTATTCTTCAGGCCAGGGTGTAACTCCATAGGTGTCAAAAAAAAAGAGTCTGGAATTTTTTTCACCATTATTTGAGACCTATTCCATTGGATTCATCTCTTTTCCCTCATCACATTCATACATATCATTTTTTGGAAAATTTTTTGACCCTGTTTGCCTCTTTTCAGTTCCCCCATCCTCATGGTCCATACCCATAGCCAAGACTTGGAAGATAACTTCAACACCTTGCAATCTAGTCTCATTGAGACCCAACAAGAAGTAAAACAACTCAGTGCCAATGTTGTTTCCATCAATACAACCATGCATTCCTCAATGGAGGAAATGAAGCAAGACCTCACCACCTAGCTTGAATCAGTCTTTTCGACACTCTACACCAAACTGTACATCCCTACAGATAACCCTTCCTCTTCCTCACCTCCATAGATTGAAGGTGACCATTCATCTCATTCCCATAACTTTTAGAACCATCACTTTCAATGTGACCTACGCCTTCCGCGGGTGGATGTGACCAAATTTGATGGCTCGGACCCCACTAGTTGGGTAACCCAAATGGAACACTATTTCTCTTTATACGACATTACAGATGACTTGGCCAAACTCTGGTATGGTGTTCTCCATCTAGATCAAGAATGTTGGCAATGGTGGAAATGGAGAAAAACTTCTCGTCAAGGGTATATTGCTTGGACACATTTTGTGGCGGAGCTTTATGAATGCTTTGACACTGACACCAACCATTTGGGCCGTTTGAAAAAGTTGAAACAATTAGGAATAGTGGAAGACTTTATAGCTGCCTTTGAGCGCCTGACTTTTAGAACAGAGGGCATGTCTGATGCCTTTTTCTGAGAGTGTTTTATCAGCGGCCTCAAGGATGAGATTCGGGCCCATGTCCTGATGGCTCGGCCTTAGAGTTGGGTGGAGGATACTAAAAGAGATAAAGAAGCACAACATTTTGTATCTTCTTAAAATCGAAAACCCTCCTTTATCCCTCACCCTAAACCAATAAATCCCACTACTCCCTCTGCTCCACTCAAGATCCAAAAATTGACCAGGGCTGAAATGGTTGAACGCCAACTCAAAGGACTTTGTTATAACTTTGATGACAAATATTTCCCAGGCCATAAGTGTAAAGAAAAAAATCTTTTTATGGCCATCTCTGAGGATATTTCGAAAGAGGATGTGGAAACTCCCCTTGTGTTTGAGTCACCTGAATCCACTGACATAACCCCTCCCTCAGACCCTCCCGAAGTAGAACTGGTCATTTCCCTCAATGCTCTCATTGGCTTCTCATCTCCTCAAACCCTCAAGCTAATCAGTTACATCAAGCATCAAAAGGTCATCATTCTAGTTGACAGTGGAAACACCCATAATTTTATTCATTGCCGCATTTCCCAAGATAATCATTATTGCATCCATGCTGTCAATAATTTCCAAATCATGATTTCCAATGGTGGTTCCATGAAATGTGGAGGGCGCTGTGAAAATGTGCATCTCCAAATTGGTGGCTACCACCTGAAATCCCATATGTTTGCTATTGACATGGGAGGTTGTGACATTGTGTTGGGTGCAAACTGGCTAAGGACTTTGGGTCCCATTCTCATGGATTTTAAAGACTTAACCATGCAATTCGACCAGGAGGGCCACCAATATAAGTTCCAAGGCATCACCGTCAGTTCACCTGAGATCATTAGTTCCCATCATATGGAAAAGCTGCTCAAAAAAGGTCATTCTGGTGTTATCGCCCAACTCCATGCCATACAAGCAACATAGACACCCTCGGTCCTGCAAGACCTCCAAGCCATCCTTTCTAGACATCAATTGGTCTTTTCCACTCCCCAAGGACTCCCTCCTTCTCATGGTGTTCATGATCATTCCATTCCCCTTGTACCCGAAATCCTTCCTCCCAATATCCATCTGTATCGTCACCCCTTTTCCCAAAAAAATGAAATTGAGAAAATGGTCCATGAACTCTTTAATGCAGGTGTTATCCGCCCGAGTATGAGCCCCTACTATTCTCCTATGGTCATGGTCCTGAAGAAAGAAGGTTCTTGGAAAATGTGTCTTGAATTCCATGCCCTCAACAAACTTACCATCAAAGACAAATTCCCCATTTTTGTCATTGATGACATCTTGGATGAATTGAGTGGCACCCAATTCTTCACTAAAATGGATCTTCATTTGGGCTACCACCAGATACATATGAAAGAGGTAAACATTCCCAAGACTGCCTTTAGAACTCATGAGGGCCACTATGAGTTTTTGTTCATGCCCTTTGGCTTGTGTAATGCCCCCTCCACCTTCCAAAGCCTCATGAATCATGTCTTCCATCCTTTTATCTGCCATTTTGTCTTAGTTTTCTTTGATGATATCCTTATCTATAGAAAAACCTGGACAAACCATCTTGCTCATGTAGATCGAGTTCTCCATCTACTCTCTCAGCACCAACTTTTCCTGAAACAGTCTAAATGTGCTTTTGGCACCTCAGAAGTAGAATACTTGGGTCATCTGGTTGGAAAGGATGGCGTCAGGGTGGATCCTAAAAATATTGAAGCTATGCAAGACTAGCCTCACCCCAAGACTCTTAAGAGATTTCATGGATTTTTGGGCTTAACAGGGTATTATCGCAAGTTTGTTAAGAATTATGGGAAGATTGCAGCACCTCTCACTGCTCTCCTAAAAAATAAATCTTTCACTTGGACTCCAGCTGCTGCCCAAGCTTTTCAAACCTTGAAGATGGCCATGTGCACCACTCCAGTCCTTGCCCTTCCCAATTTCACAAAGACCTTTGTGTTGGAATGTGATGCCTCAGGGAAAGGATTTGGTGTTGTCCTTATGCAAGAGGGTTGACCTTTGGCCTTTACCAACAAGCAACTATATGAAAGAAATCTGGGCAAATCCATCTATGACAAGGAAATGTTGGCTATTCTGCATGTCGTTGATCTGTGGCGCCCTTATCTATTGGGACAACGTTTCCAAATTAAGACATACCATCAAAGCCTCAAGTATTTTTTGGAACAACACATTTCCTCCCCAAAACAACAAAAATGGGTGACTAAGCTCTTTGGATATGATTATGAGATCATTTACAAGAAAGGAAAAGACAATGTGGTTGCGAATGCACTTTCTCGAAAATATGAAGATGAAGGATCCATTTTTTTCTCTTTCATTCATTGTACCAGATTGGCTCCAAGTCGTTCGCCAGGAATGGCTACAAGATCCCAATAGTTCGCAACTAATCCAACAATTGCAGTCCAATGCTCCAAATTCCCCAGAGTACTCTTGGCTCCAGGATGAACTTCGATACAAAGGCCATTTGTATTTAAGTAAAAAATCAAAGATTAAATCCAAGATACTTTCTTAGCTTCATGCTACACCCATAGCAGGGCACTTTGGGTTCACCAAAACCTATGACAGGGTCAAACGTTCATTTTTTTGGGATGGTATGAAACAGGACATTCGTAATTTTTTTGTTGAATGTGATGTGTGTCAACACAACAAGGGAGAAACAGTCAAATCTCCAGGCACACTACAAACACTCCCGATTCCACCTACTATTTGGAAGGATATTTCTATGGATTTTATTATCGGCTTACCCAAATCGGGAAATAAATTAGTCATCATGGTGGTGGTTGATCTCCTTTCCAAGTATGCTCATTTATGTTCCCTTAAACACCCGTTTACAACATCCACGGTGGCTCAAATTTTCATGGATTAGGTCTTCAAGCTTCATGGAATGCTGCACTCTATTGTTTTTTATTGCGACCCAACTTTCACAAGCAATTTTTGGCAAGAATTGTTCAATATACAAGGCACCAAATTACATCTCAGCACAACTTATCATCCCCAGACTGATGGCCAAACATAAGTTGTCAACAAGTGTTTGGAAACATATTTGAGGTGTTTTGCCTCAGAAAAGAAAAATCAATGGGCTCAATGGTTACCCCTAACTGAATGGTGGTATATGGACAGAAGCCACCTTTAGTTCTACACACATGACTCCTTTTGAAGCAGTATATGGACATAAGCCACCTTTAGTTCTTTCATACTTACCGGGTGCCTCGAAGGTCCAGGCAGTTGACCTAACACTTACAACTCGAGAGGCTATTCTCCATACCCTCAAAGAGAATTTGGTTATGGCACATAATCACATGAAGCAACAAGCATATCAAGGTCGATTTGAACGTCAATTTGAAGAAGGGGATCAGGTGTTTCTTCGACTGCAACCTTACAAGCAAACTTCCCTCAAGGCCGAGCATTGTCAAAAGCTAGCGCCCAAATTTTATGGTCCTTATACCATTCTCAAGCGTGTGGGACAAGTAGCCTATCATTTAGCTTTGCCCAGCCATTCAAAGCTACATCCTGTTTTTCATGTTTCATGCTTAAAGAAGGTGATTGGAGCTAAGTGCCAAATTCAAACCAACCTTCCAGAGTTAGCTAAAGAAGGATCCATTTGGCTACAACCAGAAGCAGTTTTGGACCAGCATGAGCGTCACCTACGTCAGAGAACCATCAAGGAAGTGCTAGTCCAGTGGAAAGATACAACTCCATCAGATGCCGCTTGGGAACCAACTACCATTTTGCAACAATTTCCTCATCTCAATTCTTGGGGACAAGGCTATTTTTAAGGGGGCGGACATGTTAGGGTCCTAACCCACACATAGGTAGAACAATATATTCGGATGTAATAAAGTTCAATATTAATAACGCCTTTCAATAAAATAGAATAAGGCGGATGTAAGAGGACCTAATAGAAGCTTCCGCTTCTCGAAGGATCTTCCTCTAGATGCTTCTTTTTAGTAGAAATAGGAGTCGAGGGTATGAGAACCCTAGCTTGGGTATTATTGTAATAGAGCTCTGCTCAACTGGAGGTTGCCCCCTCGAAGAGGCCCGTGAACATTGCTTTCAGATTCAAAGTGCTATTTTTGTTATTATTCTCATATCATTTCAATGCTATTGTGGTGAATGTTCTGATTATATTGTTGTTATTCTGCCATTTCTAGCATTTTTTTTCTGTTCTGCATACATTTTATATCTGACATATTACAGAGTTCAAATCTCTAGTAAAAAACTAGACAAGAATTTTGAAGGTTTCTACAAGGAGGAAAGAATTGAGAGGGAGCTAATTTTTATGTACAACCCACATCAAAATGGGGTTGCAAATAAGAATATTTGATCCATATGGGTTGTTAAAGCCATGACTCATGACTAGGACTTGCTGGTGTTTCTTTGGGTAGAGGCATGTAACATAACAATCTACATCCATAATTGGTGTCCTCATAGGATCTTGGAGGAAAACACACTAGAGAAGGAATTCATTGGTGTGAAGAAAAACCTGATTCATTTCCACATCTTTGGTTTTCTATTTTATACCTATGTACTGGTAGAGAAGAGGATTAAGTTAGACTCCTATAGTAGGAAGGGTTTTTTTTTGGGTTACAATGAGACTTCAAAATTCTATAATGTATACATTCCATAGCATAGGAAGATAGTAGTGAAAAAGGATGTAAATTTTGAGGAAGGACTTGCATTCAGGAAGTCCCATGAGCCTATTACAATGAAAAATGATGAGGAGCAAGAACCTCCAAAGGTTGAGCTTGATTCACTAGTGACTTTGAAAATAGTACAATAGAATTTAGGTAAAGAGGAGGAGATAGTATCCCCTTCCACTTCTATTTGGATAATTTGATATTTAACAAAAACATTGAGGGATTCTCATGAGTATGTAAAGCATCCTAGAAACAAACTTAGAGAGAGTATACATCCAAATAAGTTTCCAATCTACATGGCATTGTTGAGAAGCATCATATATTCCAAGCCTTCCACATTTTAGGAGGAAATAGACTAGTAGGTATGGTGGGATTCCATGGTGGATGTTGACCCAAAAATATGCTTTGGGATGAACATGATTTTTTTCACCTCCATTCCTCCACAACTGTCCCTTTGTGCTATGGTTCCAGTCGAAGACAGTGGCGGGGGTTATAGTTACTATGGCCTCTTCCCTTGAAAGAGTACCAGTTAGATACCTTCAGAGGATTGTGAACCATCCCACATAATAATTCCTCATGTCAAGAATGTTGAGTTCATATTTCATGAGCTAAGTACACAGTTTGCAAAAAATTTAACATTGGGCCCCTTCGCCTGTCACTAGGCAGGTCCCTTGGGGATGAGGTACTTTTGCAAAGGATAAGATGAATTCTGGTCACATTTTTGGAAATACAATACTTCCATATTTTAGGGATCATGACAATATTTCCAACGGGCTATCATGAGCCCAATTCCGAGTCAGTATGACCCCCTATAAAGGACGCAAAGTTAGCGTCACCCGAATGGCCAAAACCAATAGTTGTGACTTCCTGGTATGATTATATTCAAATTTATGTTTTAAAAGGAAAATTAAACCTATAAATGTTGTAGGGAAGTGAAATATATTTCCAACGGTATATCCCATGCTTGTCTTCGACCCTCAGTTGGTAAGAACGAGCCTTCTCAAGTTCACGACCAAGTTCTGACACTAGATTGGTTGTAGTGCTTCACAGTTTAAAAATTGTTGGTAAAACATTTTAAATCAGAGATTTGGTGATGCCACGGTGTAATGGACTCATATATCTTTCTGACAGTACTTCATTTTCCTCGATTGCATATCGGATGACGATATGGTACCTTTCACAAGATTGGGTATCATGTGGGCCCACCAACAAGTCAGGGGTTTTGAGTCGACAACTGTTCTGAGCCGAAATTGAGGGTTGAGGTGGCATTATTTCAGATTGGTGACTGCATATTATTGACACGCTCATAGATACCTTTCGAACAACGTGCCCTACGTCCAATTCTGACTCTGTCTCATCTGACAACATTTTTGGGGCTAAGTCAACAACAAGGTCAAAGTCAAAGTCAAAGTCAAACTTTGACTTGCACAATTTTTGAGGAATATTAAAAAAATAGTGGGAAAAATTATAAAAAATAAGAAAATTCAGAAAATCAAGGGAAGGACACACAACCTCTTCCCTCTCTCAAGTCATTTTGGCATTTTGGCCAAGGGGAGAGGGAGCTTTGCAACAAGCTTCAATGGAAGAAGGAGGCTTCTTGGCAGCAAGTGCAGGTCTTCATTGAGAATCCATCCATAACCATGCAACAACCTTCAGACACAGAGCCAGGTAAACCCTCGTCAGTCCCAGTTCAAAACAAAAACTTGTTGGTTGTGGTGATTTTTTTTGCATGGAAGAGTGTTATTTATGCCTCTAGAATGATTGTCTTAGTGTTGGTTCATATTTCAAATTGGTTGCTGGTTCATATTTCAAATTAGTTGCTAGTTCATGTTTGTTGGTGTGCCATATTTAGTTATTTTTATGTGCAAAAAGTTTAAAGGGGAGGGGATTCAAACCCCTCTTGGGAACAGGCCCAGGCCTCCAAGGCTCCTTTAGAGGATTAAATTTTTTACTGTGGATGAGTATGCAAGATTGTGCATGGCCATTTGCAAGGCTAAGATTTGAACCCCATTCCCCTCCCTTTTCCTCTGCTGAAAAAACCCAAGAAATTTCCCAAAAATAAAAAAGGAGGGGAGGGGGTTTGAACCCAAAACCTCCCTCTCCCAACTATTGGAAAAAACCCAAAACTTTTGAAAAAAATTAAAAAATTAATTTAGGGGTGGTCAACCACCCATCCACCAATAGGGTGCCACCATCACCTCCACCTACATGCAGAAGGCTTCATCCCCTCTCCCTCTTCCTCAACCTCTTCTCCCCCTCTCCTCTATGCAGACCCTCTTCACTTCTCCCTCCTCTACACACAAACCAACGCATGACTTCCATGCACCATTCCTTTCTCCTCCTCTCCTCCTTCCCACATTCTACGCTCATTCTCGCATACCTTTCTCCCATCTCCTCCACATGCACACTGACCAACTCCTCTCCCCCTCACAACCCTCCTCTCCATGCCTTCACCACAACACAAAAAAACCCCATCTCCCTCCCCGTGCACGTAATCATCCACACCTCCTCCACTCCTTCACCATCGCGCGCAAACCTCCACCCAACATTACCTCCTCCTCCCAACGCACCCAACTCCTTCCCCTTCTCCTTCCTCTGCGCTCGGTCACAACCCTTGTTGGAGTCGCCTTTTTTTTTTAGCCCATTTTGATTTTCATATCTTAATGCTCGAAATCGAAAGATGGTTTTCATATTTTTCTTCATTTGTTCCAAAATCTCTGAAGTCTCATCACACAAACGACGACGGTTATCATACTCTCAAGGCGAGTTCTACTTTCCATTCAAATGATTTTCCCCTTTTTTGTTACCTCGATATTTAATATGTCGGATGTTATAGATCACTTAGTTCACAAGTCCCGAAGAGCGAAACAACGAGATCACTTTAAAGTTTTACCCAGTTCAGTAGCGAGAGTAAAACCTTTCTAAACTACGGTTAAGCATCATCAGGGTTTCGCGTCTCGGTGTTTACTAACTCCAAAAGTTTTACTGTCATAACCCGGATAACCGAAACCATGAGATTCTTGTTTTAGTAACCCGCGTTAATGATAAAGGTAAAAATCTTAGCCGCGGTTAAGCTCTGTCGGGAATTCACAACTCGACATATTTTCCTTTAAAAGGCTACACTGTCAAAGCACCGAGTCGCAAAGTCACGATAAAGATAGAAACATAATTAATTAAACACTTAATCCGGTTTTATCCCCCATTTTAATTAAATCATATCATCGCGATCTCGCGATTTTGCAACTCGGCATACGAACTTCACGGAAGCTATACCTTCAAAGCTCCGAGTCCCGAAGTAGCGATATAAATAATCACGTCATTAATCAAGAGCCTAATCATAATTACATTTTTAACCAAAAATAATCGTTGCAATCTCGGGTCTTAGAGGTTCAAAAGGTTAAAGCAAAAACTCCCGATGTAGCGAGTACCGAAAGATTAATTAACGTTGATTAAATCTGATTAATTGAGCTAAGCTAGCATTTCTCGTGATTTGATGCATGCATAGTCTACGAGGCAGTGTTAATTTTTTCTTATGCCAACTGACATTTCGAACTGCCAAAATTTATGGCATTAATTAGAAACAAGGCGAATCGACAAGTAAAGATTGTGTTTTTATTGCTAAATTTATATTTAAGCATGATTTGACTGTTTTGTTTTTGAAAAGTACCGAGTTTTAAATGGTTGGATAGATAGAGCTGTTACTTGTTATCGCAAATTCATTTCTATATTACGCAGAGAAAACTTTTGTCAGCGAACTAATTTATGTATATATACATATTTTTATCGCAGAAGAGCTAAAGCAGGATCCCCCTCCATGGCCCCGCAAAAAGCATCTAAAGCCAACGTTGAGGTTTCGGGACAAGGTTCAGACAACGTCGCTGATACTTCACCCCGAAGTTTCGAATCTGTCAAGACCTAGTCGTTTGTTTCTGATGTTCTATAGTCCGAATTGGTAGATTATTCTGATGATTCCAGTGACAATGAAAAAGACGACCTGACCACCAAATATAAGATCGTCGTCCAATCCGGAATGCATAAATTAGCGGCCAGGCCACGATTTCTCCCTTACTATGATATGGTCTGGTGGGCATTAGACCATGTGGACATACCAACCAGAACCATCATCAATGAACAAAAAGTCACTATTGGGACTTTCAGACCCGAACAATTGCAGGCTATGTACAAGTTGCCTACCGTGTCGGACCTTACATACGATGCCGAATTCTTGGAGAACTTCAAACAGAAGGAATGTGTGCAATATGATAAGACTATGTCCAGTTTAATCAGAGATTGGGTTTCACACCCTGCGAAGTTCAGGGCAGACAATAATGGTATATATTCAATAGCTTCGTTGGAACCACATTTCAAATATGTAGCTATGATGACCTGCATATTATATGGGAGAGAGGACACCACACATTTCTTTCTTCAGTGGGTTCCTCTAATACATCAAGTCGCCGAAGGCTAGTCCTTCAACTGGGCGAAAATTCTATCTGATAGCTTGACCAGTCGAGTTACAGAGCATCGAGGGCAGAGGGAGAGTGGAAGGATTGCCTCATTCCTTATGTCTGTGTACATTATGGACGTTTTGTGTTTTCTAACGCTCTTTCCCTTAATGAGCTGGAGTTGGACTCCATCAGAGGCCGAGCCCATCCACGCCTACCATTCAAAACTATGGGAGAACAAAGCGGAAGATTTCGTGTATGAAATCTTTAACTGGGTAATGGTACTGCTGCATGTCACTATTTTCGGCCACTCGCCACCCAAGATCTCAGACAGTATAGTGAGGAATCTGAGTAGTATAGCTGACTGGTATGTAGAAGCAAAATTCTCATATCTCAGGGTTTTCGAGGCTTCTATTCCCCCGCATGCATTACCATTATTCATACTCGACAAGATGGCTTGTTGTGAGGCTGCTAGGAAAACCGTAATCGGTGGCATAAGCAAGGAGCTTAAGGGATATTCAAAGAAGGTATCGCCACCTTTTCCTGTTCATTTAAATTCATATTCTTTGTTAGATTTCGGGCATGCTAAAGCTGAGGCAATAGCCCTGGAAGACCTAAAATTGGTTCTTATTGAATTCAAGAAGCATGATCCAAAAAGGGTCGTAAGTAATCATTTGGCCAGTTGCGGACTCAAAAGGTTCGAATACGAGAATTCACCCTCGGATGACATTTTCCGAGGCACAAGATCTTATGCTGATATTTTGGCTCGGATACAAGCCCTGGCACCTTAAGAGAGGGTTGATGTTCTAAAATTCCAAGAACATCGACACAGTTGTCTTCCCACAGTATTGACGAGCTAGAATCTGAGTACAATGGAGGTGAAACAAAAATAAGCCGAAGGATCCAAAGATGCGACACCCATCCAAGAAAAACACTAGGACGGGGAAGAGAAAACTAGGAGTCCAAAAACATAGATAAAGACTCCCGATCCGCCGAAAAAGAAAACTCCAGTTACTACTCCGGGACAGCCAGCTAAGCAAATCAGAGATCCCATCGCGTCCATTACTCCCTTACAGTCAAATCAAGGAAACATAGACACAGGGTGGATTTTAAATGAAGAATTGAGACCTATAAGGATGGAAGAGCTCCCTCCAAATGAGTTCTTTTTCGATAAGAAGAGAAAGGCTGTGGTAAAAAGAGAATTCTATCATGAAGGGGGATCCACAACCAAGAAGTTCAAGGTATTGAATGATGGGAAAGACAATAAGAATGAACAGTTTGCGATAGAAATAGCCGGGACATTAGGGGCATATGCTACAACAAACCAATTTTCAGTCGGGGTTTTGAAAAATCAGCTGAAGCGAAAAAATCGCCTCATCAAAACCATAGAAGCCAGACTAGCCACAGCAGAGGAGGCTGCCAAGAACTAGGCGAGCGCAGGGATAGAACAAGCAAGGTTGGCCGATAAAAGTGAGATAGAGTTGCTCAAAACTAAGATCGAACAAGCAGAGCTTGTAGTTCAGAACGGTCAGATACAAGCAGACCAACAAAAAGACTTGACTGAGAAGCTACAGGCTAGAGTGGAAATCGCCGAAAGTAAATTTATAGATATCATGATGTTCCAGTCCCAGGCAATGGAGATTCGGAGCAGGGTTTCTGCAGCCAAGTGAAGTTTACTCACCAAGGTAGAGATAATTCGGGACAACTGCTTACTCATTGATGAAGTATTGGAAAATTTATCTGTCAGAGAAAGAGAAGCTGGAGCAACTCGGGTTGCATTTCAGGAGGCTGTAATAGCTACAAACAACAGGGAATCGGAAAGTACTCTCAGGTTTTCCATTTCGGAGCAGACCATAGGAAATATTTTATTGAAGGAATGGGAGCACAATATAGCAGAAGGTAAACTGCAAGCCAAGAAGGTAATGGAATCCCTTGAAGAGTCTTTTGGTTCTATAGATGGTAATCTATTAGGTATTGATAGCGAAGGCAATGCCGAGAAATTGATTCAAATGAATATAGCAAAAATCTCGCTTGATTTAAATGAAAAAGAAGAAAGAGATTCGGCCGAAATCTCACAAGTAACTATGGTAGACATAGTTCAAATAGAGAAATGTATGATTAAACCAAGTGTGCAATTGTTCTCTATTGACATCATAGACAGACAGACAGAAGAAAGGTTGTCGCAATTAGCCTGAGATTGTTACTCTTTTGAGGCCAATTGTCAAGCGGAACCGTCAAGGTTGATATCTCGGCTAGTGGAAAGATGTGTTAATTGTACTGAGCATGCGAGAGGGCAAGCTTCTGGTACCAAATGAAGACAAAGATAAGGAAATGAAACGATTGATATCCTTCTTGTTGTAACTAAAAATCCTAGAACGATTGAGATTCCATCATATGTAAATCTGTATAAATATACAATAGAAAGAAGGAACAAGGGTTGGACCTTTTTGTGTCGATTGTAATAGAGGTTTTCTATCTTGAGAGTTAATATAAAGCAAATCCGAAGATTCTCAATTCCGTCACGACTGTGTTATGAGTTTGTTTCCTTGTATCTCATTTTTCATTTCATTTCATATTTGTATCTGATGAATTCTTCGCTATAATTTAGTACAACCTCTGCTATAGTGAATGATGTCTGGTTTTCTATATGGTTCACTGTTTTTCCTCTGTACCAACTATCAGTAGGTATAAGACCAGTCAACACTTTAGAATTCTATATATATTTTATGCTTCATCGGGTTATTTCTTTACATTTTTCTTCTTCTATTTATAAGTGAGATTCTCCCTTGATAGGAGCCTTACATAATAGAAAACTTAATGTTTTCTCCCACCTCATACATTTTTATTAAAATATAACTCAGTTATGGAAAAGGGCCTTTGGTTTGCACCTTATTTTCACTCCTGGAACTGTAAACTCTCTTTTATACGATCAAAATTGTGACGACACCTAAATTTCCTCTGAGATTTTATTATCATTTTGTTCCTCCATGACTGTCCTTGTAACAAGACAACCTAATATCGAACCCGGACTATCAGACCAAACACATATTTCCTTAAATCTTTTTGATACTATTCTTAAAACAACCACTACCTGGGTTGAACTCGAACGTTCATGGGCAACGATTGAACGAGATATAAACATCCAGGAACAGTTGGAAGCTAGACAACGCCAACCCAGAAATCATCCCTAGCTTCTCTTGCTGAAGGTTGAATTTTCTTCCTTCTTTATCCCTCACTCACTTTCGGATGCCTAGCCACTGTAATTCCAAGCCTTAAGTACAAAATCTGGAACAACATCTTTTTGGCACCATTGTCGGGGACCGAAGCTACGAAATCTTTTTCCCTGGGAAAACGACATTTATTTCGTTGAAAGTGCCACCCTTTGATAGTGAACAAAGAGTGCACACCTTTTAAAGGCTTTCCAATCTTTCACTTTGTGATTCCACTATTAATAAGCTGGCATCCGGACGAAGGAATACTAGGCAAAACCCGGATGATAAACATACCACACCCATTACCGATCCTGAGACGATTTTAAAGACGAGAGGCTCTCTTAAGTTGACCCCTACAATCTATCAACCTAAATACCTACAACTGAAGACCAAGAGTTCTTCTGAACCTTCGACTTCACGTAGCCCTCTCTTCGACACTAAGGATCTAACATCAAACTAATCTGAAGTTAGAAGCGAAACCAGTCCAATAACCCATGTAGAACATAAAGGAAAAAGTCCTACAGAAAATTTATCTACTACCAATATATCATCGACTCTTCAGTTGAATTTCGCGACCTCACACGGTCTCGAAGAATATTTGACACATCTAGCTTCCACACCCGTTGGTTCCCTTGACTACATCTCTTACAAGTCCGAAGAGCCAAGACCTCGCATTCCTTACCAGTCATCCTCGAATTTTTCACCCTGCAAAGAAAGTAAAGATCCACTTTTAATCTTCCAAAACCCCCTTTATAATTTTCCACTAATAACGATGGCAACCACCGGAGGAGGAGGTGGAGGGGTTGTCGGAGGAGGAGGTGGAGGTTCTCCTAGGGGAGAAGCTGGAGGCCAAGGGCCTGCCCCCCCTCCTAGAGTGTTTGTGAAAGTGGCAACAAGATACACTCCCTTGGTATTGCCCATCCCTCTGCACGACCTTTTCGAAAATTATATAATTTTTTTTCCAAAATTCACTGGGGAAGGAGATCTAACCGCAACCGAACACATAAATTTATTTGATCAATTCGTAGACATCCTAGGTATCGAACATGAGGACGTGTATTTGAGGCTTCTTGTCCAAACCTTCGAAGGTCAAGTCCGAACTTGGTTTCAGAGTCTACCTACAGGATCTATCTTGTCATACGCCTTGGAAGATGCTTTCCTTAGACAATTGGGTGAAAGAAAGGACCACCTATATTATTTAACCGAGTTTGGGTCTTTAAGAAAAAAGAATTCAGAAACAGTTATGGAGTTTATTCAAAGATTCAACAAGATGTATAACAAAATCCCAGCCGAGGTTAAACCGTCCCAACCCACAACCAAAGTAACTTTCGCGGGGGATTTCAAACCAGATTTTGCACTCCTTTTGCGAGAAAGAAGGGGAGCTACTCTAAACCGAATGCAATATGTCGCTGTAGAAATTGAGTCAAATATGATGGCTTCTGGTAAGCTTAAATCTAAATTAGAAACGAGAAACCGAGAAACTAGATTCTTTAGAGAACAAGCAGGGCCATCAGGGTCTAATAGATACACAGATGACAAAGTAGATGATATGGCCAGGGTAATTAAGGAACTGTCTAATAAAATATCCAGAATGGAGCTAGAACAGGCCAAAGCCGATTCTTTTGCCAAAAAGGATTTCAAGAGGAACCCGAACCCCCCGAACCAGCAAAGACAAATAAAAAATGAAGATCAAAAAATACAAACTCCCCTAAAGAACGAAAATTTTATAGGAGCGAATGATATCCAAGATTTTGGAGATTCAGATGATGATGTCACGAACTTCGGTGATGACTGCACACAACCATATATGACTAAAGAAGGTTATGAAAAATCTCTAAACACTCAAAAATCGTCGGTTAAGGGTGAAGAAAGAGATCATACTGACCTTTGTAGCTCTCAAGAAGAAACCAAAATGATAATGGCCGAGGTCCAACCTAAGTACAATTTGAGATCTAAGAGTAAGCCCATTTCAACTACTCAACCTAAGAAAATTCTCCCAAGAGGTCAAACTTATGAGCCTACTCCGGAAGAAACCTTGCTACCTAACAACAAAGTGAAAGTAGTAAACTCACAAGAACATGAGGTGGGAAAAGTTGAGACCCAAACACAAGGAACCGAAACAACTAATGCTATTACACCTTCAACCAAGATCATAAGTAATAAAGCGGTCCAGACAAATAAGTTGGAAAATAAGGATTCAAAAGTCCCAACTAGAGAAACAAACAAGGTGAGCAAAGTTTTCAGTTTCGAAAACGAGATAAGTAAAATTAAGATACCAATTCCTCTAGTAGAATTAGTGAAAAACCCAGTTTATCGAAAGCAGATTACCAAAGTTATAGGTGTCTCAAAGCTAGAAAGCCAATCTGACGTTTTAAACCTGGAAGATGATAAACCCAACATCACTTTTGGCCCACATTTTGAAGGGTCCAAAGACACTTTTTCTCCCTTTTATATCACTTTAAATGTATACGATCAACTGCTACATAATTGCATGCTAGACACCGGAGCCTCCCATAATGTGATGCCTAAAATTATTATAGACAAGTTGGGTCTCCAGATCACCAGACCTTACAGAGATCTTTACTCTTTTGATTCGAGAAGAGTTAAGTGTATGGGAATGATAAAGGATTTAGTAGTCACCCTGGCACATGTCCCAGTTAAGAGTATCTTGATGGATGTGGTTATTGCTGATATTCCCCCCAAGTATGGCTTACTATTGTCTAGGTCATGGGGAGCCAAGCTGAGGGGTTCTCTTCAACTGGATATGATGTTCACCACAATTCCTGTGTTTGGTGGGCAATTTACCCGGTTGTACAGGGAAACGAGGTTAGCATATACAGTAAGCGACTCTCAAAATCCAAACAATTTCCCTATTTACATTGTAGATCAAGATTTAGGAAATTGTATCTTATCTTTTGACGACGGTTTAGATGGTTGCACAGAGGAAAATGATATAGAACATGAAGAGTCAGGTTACATGACCGAGGATATGTGAAGCACCGGTATCTGGAAAATGTTTTTTGACGCAGACGCTCTCCTCAGGCACGTCCGCTCACAGGATCTTCTCTTCCGTTTCGGCCCGAAGAACTCAAATGTTCTTCTATCTCCCTATCGGGAAATCTACACCCACAAAACTCTCTCATGGGATCTCCCTTTTTCTATTTGGAAATCGGACTTTGCAGTATCGCGAGGTCAATGGTCGAACGCTGGTGTTTCGAATGCCCGAACCCCGTTGCAAGTCAACGCTGACCCTTTCCTTACCTATCGGGACTTCTCCTATCGCGATTTCGCCACTCACGATATTAAGCAATTCACTTTATCGACTCCCGACTGACGATATGCCTAAACTCCGATGAGCTCGCTTCTTTGACTTTTCAACGACCCCTTATCTTGTTGGGACTTCGGACTTCGCGGGATCGCGAATCCTAATGTCAATATTTTGGGACTTCTCGTTGCGAAACCCCGATAAGGCATGCCACCTGTCCTCGTCACCAACTCCGCTGTGGCCCACGCTATCTTTTAACTGTCGGGTTATCGCATATCATGATTTCGCGATTCCCGTTGCAATGTTTTGGAGTTTCAATCCACGAAACCCCGATACACGATTCCACGTGCAAATCCGACGGTCCTTGTGACTCAGATCAATGGATCTTCCCTCCTAAGATTTAAACCTCTTGGGATTACCTGCAGTATCTCCCCTGCACCTTCTCGAGATCTAACGGTTCTCGGAAGTTCGCGAATTCTCCTCGGAGAATTTCGACCGTCTATCTTTCCGGATGAATTCTGCGAAATGAATCAAGTACTCCTCCACGAAGACTTGTTCACCTATGTACAAACTTATGATGCCTGCTTAAATAATCAAGGCACAACTCCTTTGCACTGTCCTTCAACAACTTCGAAGGCCTTATCCCTCCTGAGATTTTTTGTGACTCTGCATCTTCTGAGGAAGACCTCTTGCTCGCACAACTTGCGACAACCTTCAAACACTTCAAGTGCTGAATTTCCTTTGACCCTGCGCACACCTGCAACAACAGTCCTTCAAACTCTTCTCTCAGGTTCGCAACCCTGGAAGTTCTCTTAGCTTGCGCACTCCTTGCACGGCTCATGTGCCCAACTGCACTCTTGGGATGAATGAGAAAAAAAACTATCTCTAATTGAACCCTCTGTCAATGCACTCCTTGCGGACACTTCAACTGCACTCCTTGCAGGAATTCTCTGGCTCAAATAGAGAAACAATTGAAACTCATTCCATCACCCTTTTAGACTTCAAACTCAACCATGAAATCACATACACAACATATAAAAGAAAATGTATAACATGAAGCAAACATTCATGAGCATAACATTCAACATAAATACACAGGGAATAGACACAAAACCATGAATTTGAATCCAAGCTTTCTATTAATTCAAATGTCTGTACATGGGTGTTCTTACACAGCTCTCTGCATGCTCTCTTGGTCTCTTCAACAATGTTGCTTCATAATAATGTTACAATGCACAATGAGGGTGTCTATATTCCGTTTCCCTCTTGCACTCCCAAACAATCTAATCTAGAATTAAATTCTATCTACTTGCATTAACTATCTTAAATGCCTCTACCTACTAAGGACGAGAGAAATCCGCTCAAGGTCCATTACAATATACAAGTGCGCCTCATCTTAATGGCTCATTTAAGAGTGCACAACAACTTCAAGGTGTTTTCAAAACTTGTGCTGGCGCTTGTCCAGCTGTCCGATTGTCTCCACGTTGGCTCGCTTGATGTGGGAGATGCTCCTGCATCATTTTTTGATGGTGCCTCGTCTTGCGAAGGGGATGGTGCAGGAGTGCCTTTAGTGGCTCCTGAAGAAAAATTCATTGTTCCTTTTTCTT
>JZKD02S2116804.1:206736-223675 GCA_000966675.3 Picea glauca
CTTAATGGCTCATTTAAGATTGCACAACAACTTCAAGGTGTTTTCAAAACTTGTGTTGGCGCTTGTCCAGCTGTCCGATTGTCTCCGCACTGGCTCGCTTGATGTCGGAGATGCTCCTGCATCATACTCCCTCGCTTGAAAACTTTCATGGGCTCCTGTCCATGAGCTCCTGCACGGTCTGTCCATGCTTCTGTATCTCTTCTTCAGTCTTCCAGCTGGCATCTTCCACTGGATGGTTCTTCCATTTGACCAGATACTCAAAGTATTCTTTCCGCTTGGTCCTCTTTCTCACTTTCTTGTCCAGTATGCACTCCATCTGTGGCTTCTCTGCAACTGGCATTTTCTTTTTCCACTGGATCTTTGGCTGCTCATTTTCTGCTTCTGCGTCCTCAGGTTTATATGAGTATAAATTTGAGATGTTGAATATCAGAGAGATTCTGATCCCATCGGGTAATTCAATCTCATAAGCATTCATTCCCAATTTTTTCAAGACCTTACATGGCCCAATTTTCTTCATCTTCAACTTATTATATGTTCCTCTCGGGAACCTTTCCTTCCTCAAATGTGACAGAACCAGATCACCAACTTCAAACTGAAGTTGCCTCCGATGCTGATCAACTCTGTGCTTGTACTCCTGACTTGAATCCAGTAGTCGCTGCTTCACCTAGCTGTGAAGTTCTTTCATCGCCTCTGTGAACTCTTCTGCACTAGCCTTCCTAGTCGCAGTCTGTTTTGAATCCCTCAGTTCAGAAATTCCTCTTGGTTGCATCCCATAGACAACCTGAAATGGAATTTTTCCTGTACTCCGATTCACTGAGTCATTATACGCGAATTCTGCCTGTGGTAATATGCTATCCCACTGGCTATGGTGCTCTGTCACCAAGATTCTCAGCAAGTCTCCTAGACTTTTGTTCACCACTTCTGTTTGTCCATCCGTCTGAGGGTGATACGCTGAACTAAACAACAGGTTAGTTCCCAACTTCTTCCATAAGGTCCTCCAAAAATGCCCTATGAATTTCGTGTCTTGATTCGAAACTATACTCTTCGACAACCCATGAAGTTGAATGACCTCTTTGAAAAATAGGTCCGCGATGTGAGTCGCATCACTGGTCTTTTGACATGGAATGAAGTGTGCCATTTTAGAAAATCTATCCACCACCACAAAGATTGAATCAACACCTCTTTGTTTCCTTGGTAACCCCAATACGAAATCCATGCTAATCGCATCCCACGACCTTTCTGGTATGGGCAATGGTTGATAGAATCCCGCATTCTGCTTCCTTCCCTTCGAATGCTGGAAAATTCTACATCTGTCAACGAATCTCTTGACATATGCTCACATTCCTGGCCAAAAGTATGACTCGTTCAACTTCGCGAATGTTTTGTCATGGCCAAAGTGTCCTACCAATCCTCCACTGTGTTTCTCCTTCAACAAATTCTCCCTCATGGAGCATTTCGGAATATACAGTTAATTGCCCTTAAACAATAATCCTTCCTAGATCATGTATTCGGCCCATTGGCTTCTGTCTCTGAGAACTGGATTCTCATCTTCTTCATACACTTCTTTAAAATCCTGATCATCTGTGTACATGTCTCTGAGATCATCAAAACCTAACGTCTTGACTCGGAACTCCTGCAACAAAAAACACTTCCTGCTCAAAGAATCTACAACTTTGTTAGCAGTACCAAAAATATGTTTAATAAAAAATGTGAAATTTTGCATATACTCAACCCATTTTACATGTTTCTGATTCAACTTCTCCTGTTGAGTCACAAACTGCAATGCATGATTGTCACTGTACAATACAAACTCTTTCGGGATCAAGTAATGCCTCCATTTCTTTAATGCCTGTATGATAGCATAAAAATCATTATCATAAGTGGAGTACTTCAATTTCGCTTCATTCAACTTCTCGCTGAAGTATGCTATCGCCCTGTCTTCCTGACTTAAGACTGCACCGATTGCAAATCCGCTTGCATCACATTTCACCTGAAATGTCTTTTGGAAATCCGACAACACCAACACTGGTTGTTCCGTAATATTCCTCTTCAACAGATTGAAACTCTTCTCAGCCTCTGCTGTCCAGTGAAAAGATTTATGCCGCTTCTTCACTGCATCCATCATCGCTGCGCTAATTCCACTGAAATTCCTAATGAACTTTCGGTAGAAACTAGCCAGTCCGTGAAAAATTCTCACCTCAAAGATATTCTTCGGTGATGGCCAATTCTTGATCACTTCCACCTTATCTGGATCCATCCTCAACTCATTTGCAGAAATAACAAATCCCAAGTAAATGAGCTCTGTCTTCATGAATGAGGACTTCTTCATATTTATCAACAGCTTCTCCTGCTGTAGTTTCTGCATCACTGTAGCCAAATGCTTCAGATGCTCTGCCACTGATTTACTATAAATCAGTATGTCATCCAGATACACAATGAAAAATTTCTCGATGAACTCCCTCAGGACTTCGTTCGTCAACCTCATGAAGGTACTTGGCACATTTGTTAAACCAAGTGGCATAACAAGCCATTCATACAACCCTTCATTTGTTTTGAATGCTGTCTTCCATTCATCACCTTCTCTCATGCGAATCTGGTGATATCCGCTTTTCAAATCAATATTTGAAAAATATTTTGCTCCACTCAAGCAATCCATCAGATCATCCATCCTCGGCAATGGAAATATGTACCTGATGGTTATCTTGTTAATTTCCCTCGAGTCAGTACACATCTTCCAGCCTCCGTCTTTCTTCGGACTGAGTACTGTTGGAACAACACACAGACTCAAGCTTTCCCTGACCAAACTTTTCTCCAACAAATCCTGGACTTGCCTTTTAACCTCTTCATTCTCTTACGACGTCAATCTGTACATGGCTTTGTTCGGAAAACTAGCTCCTGGTATGAGATCGATATGATAACTCACACTCCTGATCGGTGGCAACGAACGAGGTAGTTCGTCCACTATGATGTCAGCAAACTCTTCCAGCAGTACTTGAATATCTTCTGGTAAATCATCCACTCTTGTGCTAGTCATAACAATCCTCGGTTTCCTGACCACAGAGAACTGTGGATCCTCCTTCTTCTTAACCTTTGTAAGAAGTTCCTTCCCACTCATGAGAAGTACTGTGTTGCTTACTTCCGGCTTCACCTCTTTATCCTTAATTGGAAGCAACATGCGTGTCCTCCCATTCTTCTCCAGGGTATATGTGTTCATTCGCCCATCATGAATCACATTCTGGTCATATTGCCATGGTCTACCCAGCAATAGATGACATACATCCATAGGAATGACATCACATAATATATTATCATTATATCCTCCTATCTTGAATTCAACTAAACATTGTTTAGTGACAGTTACCTGGTGTCCTTTCTGTAGCCACGAAACTCTGTATGGGCTTGGATGATCAGTCGTCTCCAGCTCCATCTTCTCTACCATCTCCATAGATATGAGATTATCCGTGCTACCACTATCAACAATGACCTTGCATACCCTATCCTTGGTCTTGCAAGCAGTCCTGAAAAGTCTAGTCCTTTGGACTGAACTCTCCACCTCCTTCTCAGGTGTCAAAAGGAATTTTCTCATCATGAGCGATCTTCTGCCTCAACATACCTCCTCTGCACTTCGGTGATGTGAGATTCTCCAACATCCTTCTTTTTCTCTGGACACTCGTAAGACTTGTGCCCATTCTTCCCACATGTGAAGCATGTGATTACTCCACCTCTTCCTCTTCCTCTACCTCTATTACAAGGAAAAGTGTTGTTGTTAGCATAATCTCCCCTCTGCTTAGTATGTTGCCTTCTCTGTTCTGCATATTGCTGCCCTCGTTGTGAACTTCCACCTCGCTCAGTACAAGTCTGAGGTTTCTTCCATTCCTCCCTGGGCTTCTAGTATTTGTCCTGGGCAACTGACTTGCCTCTGGGCTGACTTCTGCCTTGGCCCCTCTGACTTTGCTTTCAGCTCAACTTCTCTTCTGCTTTCAGTGCCATCTGACAAGCATCTTCCACCGTTTGGATGGTAACCATGCTCATCTCATCCTGGATATCATATCTCAGGCCATTCATATATCTGGAAACCTTCTCATCATCGCTCTCCTGATGACTTGCTCTAATGTTCAGTTTGTAGAATTCCTCAGTGTATTCTTTCACTGTCATCATCTTCTGTCTCAGGTTCTGCATCCTCCTGAACAGAGTAATTTGATAATCCCTGGGGATGAATTTCGCCTTCATCTTTGCGATCATCCTGTCCCAGCTCTTGATCTTTTGCTTGCCCTTGCAGCGTCTGTCAGCTTGTAGCTCATCCCACCACAATGTTGCATGTCCTTTCAAGCGTGTGACAACATGCTTGACTTTCTTGTCCTCTTCGACATCTTCATAGTCGAAGTAAGTATCTAGAGCTCTAATCCAGTCTAGAAGCTCCTTTGCATCCAAGTTTCCCTCGTAAACTGGAATGTCCATCTTTGTTCTTGCACCCATCCTGACAATAGATTTGATCAAACGCTCGTTTGATGCATCTTCGGCTGCAACTTCCTCTTCACGTTCAGCCTCAACTTCGCTATCGGAACCACTCAGATCCCCTGCACTGGCTATGCGTCTTTGCGCTGTCTCCATTTCTTCGAGTCTTTCTCGGAGATCATGCATTTGTCTCTCTATGGATAGATCTTCCATCTGCCTGCCTCTTCGTCGCAACATTTCCCTATCCTCTGGGTCAGGTGACTGTCTATCTCTTCTCGGCGGCATGGTGAATTCTCCTCTTCTCTGCTACAGAAAGCAAAGAACCTTTCTGCGCTCTGATGCCAAACTGACGCATACGCTCTCCTCAAGCACGTTTGCTCACAGGATCTTCTCTTCCGTTTCGGCCCGAAGAATTCAAATGTTCTTCTATATCCCTATCGAGAAATATACACCCACATACCTCTCTCACGAGATCTCCCTTTTTCTATCTAGAAATCGGACTTCGCGGTATCGCGAGGTCAATGGTCGAACGCTGGTGTTTCGAATCCCCGAACCCCGATGCAAGTCAACGCTGACCCTTTCCTTACCTGTCGGGACTTCTCCTATCCTGATTTTGCCACTCGCGATGTTAAGCAATTCACTTTATCGACTCCCGACTGACGATATGCCGAAACTCTGATGAGCTTGCTTTTTTGACTTTTCAACGGCCCCTTATCTCGTCGGGACTTCGGACTTCGTGGGATCGCGAATCCTAATGTCAATATTTCGGGACTTCTCGTTGCGAAACCCCGATAAGGCATGCCACCTGTCCTCATCACCAACTCCGCTGTGGCCCACGCTATCTTTTAACTTTCAGGATATCGCGTATCGCGATTTCGCGATTCCTGTTGCAATGTTTTGGAGTTTCAATCCACGAAATCCCGATACACGATTCCACGTGCAAATCCGACGATCCTTGTGACTCGGATCAACGGCTTTGCCCTCCTAAGATTTAAACCTCTTGGGATTACCTGCAGTATCTCCCCTGCACCTTCTCGAGATCTAACGGTTCTCGAAAGTTCACGAATTCTCCTCGGAGAATTTTGACCGTCTATCTTTCCGGATGAATTCTGTTAAATGAATCAAGTACTCCTCCACGAAGACTTGTTCACCTGCGTACAAACTTACGATGCCTGCTTAAATCTTCAAGGCACAACTCCTCTGCGCTGTCCTTCAACAACTTTGAAGGCCTTATCCCTCCTGAGATTTTTTGTGACTCTGCATCTTCTGAGGAAGACCTCTTGCTCGCACAACTTGTGGCAACCTTCAAACACTTCAAGTGTTGAATTTCCTTTGACCCTGCGCACACTCGTAAAAACAGTCCTTCAAACTCTTCTCTCAGGTTCGCAACCCTGGAACTTCACTTATCTTGCGCACTCCTTGCATGGCTCCTGTGCCCAACTGCACTCTTGGGATGAATGAGAACAAAATCTATCTCTAATTGAACCCTCTGTCAACGCACTCCTTACGGACACTTCAACTGCACTCCTTGTAGGAATTCTATGGCTCAAATAGAGAAACAATTGAAACTCATTCCATCACCCTTTCAGACTTCAAAATCAACCATGAAATCACATACACATCATATAAAAGAAAATGTATAACAGGAAGAAAAAATTCATGAGCATAACATTCAACATAAATACACAGAGAACAAACACAAAACCATGAATTTGAATCCAAGCTTTCTATTAATTCAAATGTCTGTACATGGGTGTTCTTACACAGCTCTCTGCATGCTCTCTTGCTCTCTTCAACAATGTTGCTTCATAATAATGTTACAATGCACAATGAGGGTGTCTATATTCCGTTTCCCTCTTGCACTCCCAAACAATCTAATCTAGAATTAAATTCTATCTACTTGCATTAACTATCTTAAATGCCTCTACCTACTAAGGACGAGAGAAATCCGCTCAAGGTCCATTACAATATACAAGTGCGCCTCATCTTAATGGCTCATTTAAGAGTGCACAACAACTTCAAGGTGTTTTCAAAACTTGTGCTGGCGCTTGTCCAGCTGTCCGATTGTCTCCACGTTGGCTCGCTTGATGTGGGAGATGCTCCTGCATCATTTTTTGATGGTGCCTCGTCTTGCGAAGGGGATGGTGCAGGAGTGCCTTTAGTGGCTCCTGAAGAAAAATTCATTGTTCCTTTTTCTTACAGACTGCAATGGGATATAGACTATTCTAACAACGTATGTGAATACGAAGCCTTGGTCTTAGGATTAGAGGTTGGCAGGAAGCTAAAAATAAATAACCTAGAGGTATACGAAGATGCAGAGTTAATAGTCAAACAAATAAATCGACAGTACCAAGACAAGAATTCCAGATTAAGATCATACAAGAATTGTGCATGGGATCTGATGGAAAACGTTTTCTTGTCTGTAAATGTTCGCTTCATCCCACGCGCATAAAACTTACATGCTGATGTATTAGCTAAAGCAACTTCGACTTTCTCTCCTCCTTCAGCCTTTAAATTGAAGTATCACATAGAAATAAGACACAAACCATATATACCAGATAATATCCAACACTAGCAGGTTTTTGAGTATGATGAACAAATTAAGAAGTTTCTTGAAGCAGTAGGTGAATATTCTGAAACTCACGCAGATCAAGAAAATCAGAATGACCAGATATGGATCATGCAAGAAGGGGAGGACCCTCAAGCTTTCCAAGACAAAATCACAAATCATCGTATGTTGGTCCTAAAAAATAACCAGATTTCGAAGGGACTGATCCCTCTGGAAAGACTGTTTGATCAAAACGACATACCTGTAATATCCACCTTACAACCCCAAACATAAGAGGTTGAGGACTGTGACATAGGAACCAAATAAGAATCCAGGATGGTTAAAATATCTAAACTCCTCCCCCCTGAAATAAAGGACAAGTATAAGGACCTACTCAGACAATTTAAAGACGTTTTCGCCTAGTCTTACGATGAGTTAAGAACCTACGGCACGGCCGTGATCGAACACAAGATACCTTTAAAGCCTGGGGTCAAACCTTTTAGACAAAAGCTTAGGTAGATTAGCCCCATTTTATTTCCTGTGGTCGAGAGAGAAGTGAAGAAACTTTTGGAGGTGAAAATTATTGTACCTCTGAGATATTCAGACTGGGTGGCAAATCTGGTCCTGATCAGAAAAAAGAGTGGAGAAATTAGACTGTGCATGGATTTCATAAATTTGAATAAGTCCTCTCTTAAAGACAACTATCCACTGCCTAAAATGGATCATGTGCTAGAAAGAGTAGTTGGGGCGAATAAAATGTCTATGATTGACGGTTTCTCTGGATATAATCAAATTTCCATGAATGAACAAGATAAAGAAAAAAAAGCTTTTACTACGCCTTGGGGTACGTTCATGTATGATAAAATGCCTTTCGGTTTGATGAATGCAGGAGCCATGTTCCAACGTGCTATGGACATCACTTTCATCGGAGAGAGGTATAAGTTCGTAGTCATCTATCTCGATGATTTAACGGCTTTTTCCAAATCCGACGAAGAGCATCTAATACATCTTAAACAAACATTCGAAAAATGTCGTAGGTTTGGTCTATCCTTAAACCCCAAGAAATCACACTTCGCCATGCAAGAGGGTAAATTATTGGGTCATGTTGTATCTAAGGATGGGATTAAAATTGTTCCTAAGAGGGTTGAAGCGATAGACACTATAAACATTCCTAGAAATGTAAAAGAGATTCAATCTTTCTTAGGAAAAATAATTTTTTTACGAAGGTTTATCCAAGATTTCACTGAAATTGTAAAATTGATCACAGATATGCTGAAAAATAACAGTGAAGTAAAGTGGACAATAGAGGCCAAAGCGTCGTTCACACACATTAAAAAATTCATAGCCAAGGCACCTGTATTGGCAAGTCCCGATTATCTGAAAGACTTTCTTATTTTCTCATTTGCCTCCGAACACACGATTGCTGCGGTGCTCCTCCAAAAGAATGAAGAGGGTTTCGAACAACCGATCACCTTTTTCATCAAGAGCCTCAGAGACGCATAAATTAAATATGATATAATAGAAAAACAAGCGTACACCATGGTAAAAGAACTGAAGGCATTTAGAACATATGTATCACATTCCAAGATCATTGTGTACGTATCGACCAGTTCTGTGAAAGATATTTTGGTACAACCAAATAGTGATGGGAAAAGAGGACGATGGATGGCTAAGATTCAAGAATTTGACCTGGAAATCAAACCTACTAAATTGATAAAAGGACAAGGCTTGGCCAAACTTTTGGCTGAATCAAATCTCAGAGCCCTGGATATAAACTGCCTACAGGGATATGAGGAAAATATGAACGTAAACGAGCTTGATGAACCAACAAGTGCAATTAAGATTGAGGAGAAGTTTGTATCATCATAATGGTACGGAAACATAGTATCCTACCTGCTGACTCTAAAATGCTCGAGTGAACTATCACCATCAAAAGCTAGGACTTTAAAGCTTCATGCGGTTAAGTATTGTACTGTCGAAAATCAACTATATTGGAAAGACCTGCTCGGTTTCTTGTTAGTCTGCTTAGTCGAATCGGAAACAAAAAGTGTTATAAGTGAATTTCACGGAGGAGTTTGTGGAGGAAATCACGCTTGGAGGGCCACAACTTACAAAATTCTAAGGGTTGGGTATTACTGGCCAAAACTCTTTTTAGACGTTAACGCCAAAGTCGGACCCTGTAACCCTTGTCAGTTATTTGCAGGTAAACAAAAACTCCCGGCACTACCTTTAGTTCCAGTCAAAACTAAGGCTCCTTTTCAACAATGGGGGCTATATTTTATAGGATATATTAATCCACATTCTACCGCCCAACACAAGTGGATCTTAACTGCCACAGACTACTTTACTAAATGGGTGGAAGCTATTCCAACTAAAAGGCCAACTGACTTGGTGGTAATAGAGTTCTTAGAAGACAATATCCTGTCAAGATTTGGCTGCCCCTGAAAGATAGTCACAGATAATGCCCAGGATTTCAAATCTATGGCTATGATCAGCTTCTGCCAAAAGTATAATTTCGTTCTTGGCCATTCTACAATGTACTACCCCCAAGGAAATGGACTGGCCGAGTCGTCTAACAAGAGCCTGATCAATATAATTAAGAAAGTGTTGGATGAAAACAAAAAGTCTTGGCATGTACATTTAAAGTACGCTTTGTGGGCGAATCGCATAGGCACTAAAAATTCTATCGGCATGTCTCCTTTCCAGATGGTATATGGGACAGATGAAATGTTACCTATAAATTTAACACTCCCCGTGATGAAATTGTGGCAAGATCAGAAAGAAGAACCTAATCATGTCACCAGGAGGATAAACTAGCTAATTGAGGTTCAACAACACAGGGTCGAAGTAGATGAAAAGATGCAGAAGTATCAGGATGACATGAAGGCATTATTCGACCATAGGGCAAAGGACAGAGATTTCCTCCCAGGTGATTTAGTACTAAGGTGGGATGCAAGGAGGGAAGAAACAACGAAACATGGTAAATTCGATCACCTCTGGTATGGGCCATTCAAAGTCTCAGCTCTTGAAGGAAAAAATTCTTTCCTACTGGAAAATCTAGATGATGAAATCCTCAATGCCCCTGTCAATGGGCGTTATTTGAAGCATTATATGACATAAACAGTCGTAAAAATAAATAAATAAATAAATAAATAAATAAAATAAATAAAAATAAATTTCCTTTAATTTTAGATTTATATATTCATATATAGAATTTTTACCTATGTATATATATTTTTCATTCCGCTTTGTTATTCTGATTTTCTTTTGTGAATTTTCGACACCTTTTAGATAGCCTCGATAACCTTCGTATTTGTCTTTTACATGATTCCAACTGCAAACGAAACAAGAAGGAGAAGTAAACCGAAAGTTGGGTGTCAGAAATAAATTGGCTCAAATATGTGATACCAAAGATTTTGATATTTTGCAAAGAAAATGAAACGATAAGGTAAAGGTGAGATTTCCTAAAAGACTTGTTCTGAAGGGATATCAAAGAAAACCGAGATAACCTCATTCA
This sequence comes from Picea glauca, assembly GCA_000966675.3. Lineage (NCBI taxonomy): Eukaryota > Viridiplantae > Streptophyta > Pinopsida > Pinales > Pinaceae > Picea > Picea glauca. The sequence goes on from JZKD02S2116804.1 coordinate 217,257, forward strand.
GACAACAATATCGTCTGAACTAATAAATAACATAATGTTTCCATGTTTAATCGTTTATGAAAGAATAAGACAAAATAAACAAGTCACTCAAATTTAAGCAGTCAGTCAAAGTAAAGCGCTCTCGAAAAAGATTTTGAAGAGTCAGTTTTGATTTTTTGACCTCTGTTTTTCAGTCCATAAATCTCTATCTGTCACCCTTTTCTGTTTTCAGGTTTACCCTTTAAAAAGTCAACATCTTTCCATTTTCTGCATACGTAGGGAGAAGAGATTATGTTTCAACCTCGAGAGTTTCAAAGCAGATTGTGGAAAAAAGAGGGTCTTCACAACTCCTCGGTCCTTTGCTAAACAAAGTGACGCTTAAAGTGATCTTGACTTTCCTAGGTTTTTCAACAGTTTCGGAGGATTGAGGCTTGCTCAAATAGAACACCCCAAAAAAATTATTTTCCCCTTTCTCCCTATGAACGAAGGTGTTGTGAAGGTTAAGGGAAGGTTGGTACCGAGTAATCAAAGTAAGTTGATAGACCTATAATGAAAAATATTACATAGATATCAGCCCTGATACAAACTGATTGCCCCAATCTTCGCGCTCTAAAAAGCAAATTATAAGATAGGTGGTGAAAGGAAATTCAGGAATGATTGCCCCCATCTAGTCCAAGATACGATGAAAGGAAATTCAGAAATGATTTCCCTCATCTCAACATTTAAACGTATAAATATATTTCGATGTGGTGAAAGGAAATTCGGTAAAAAAGGGCCAGATAACTTCATCGGGGTACTGAACAGGCTCGCTGGCATTGAAGAAATATCTAAGATATCTGTAAGGCTGTTATACATGAATACCACTCTACTCTGGTAACCAATTCTTTCCAAAACCGGATCTACATCCCGAGTTCAGATAGGGATTCCTGATTAAAAATGTATAATTTTCTTCTTTTGATGCAAGCTGATAACCACAAGATCTATTGGGTCTCCTAGAACTATTTTGATTGCCTTAAGGCAGACCTAAATTCAGTAACGGGAAGGAGAAAGTAGTGAAAGGGACTACAACTAAGTTTAAAAAGTATCTGCGTTTGAAAATATTTTCAAAGGTAAAAAAATGAAGTCCCTTTCCCCTTCAGTATCCTGTTCTCAGGAACTTTTTCGCTGGATTAAAGCCATTGACTCCATTTACCCAATATCAGCATGTGGTCTAATGTTCTTCCTGTCTTACAGGAAAGCGGGATCCCTAGTTGGAGCCTATGTTGGAGCCTTCTTTGTTTTTTAGCCCGTTTTGATTTTCATATCTTAATGCTCGAAATCGAAAGATGGTTTTCATATTTTTCTTGATTTGTTCCAAAATCTCTGAAGTCTCATCACGCGAACGACGACGGTTATCTTACTCTCAAGGCGAGTTCTACTTTTCGTTCAAATGATTTTCCCCTTTTTTGTTACCTCGAGATTTCGTATGTCGGATGTTATAGATCACTTAGTTCACAAGGCTCAAAGAGCGAAATGGAGAGATCACTTTAAAGTTTTACCCAGGTCAGTAGCGAGAGTAAAACCTTTCTAAACTATGGTTAAGCATCATCGAGGTTTTGCGTCTCAACATTTACTAACTCTAAAAGTCTTACTGTCATAACCCCGATAGTCGAAACCACGAGATTCTTGTTTTAGTAACCTCCGTTAATGATAAAGGTAAAAACCTTAGTCACAGTTAAGCTCTGTCAGGAATTCGCAACTCGACGTATTTTCCTTTAAAAGGATACACTGTCAAAGCCCCGAGTCACAAAGTTGTGATAAAGATAGAAACGTAATTAATTAAACACTTAATCCGGTTTTATCCCCCATTTTAATTAAATCATATTATTGCGATCCCGCGATTTCACAACTCGACATACGAAATTCCCGAAAGCTATACCTTCGAAGCTCTGAGTCCCAAAGTTGCGATATAAATAATCACGTAATTAATCAAGTGCCTAATCATAATTACATATTTAACCAAAAATAATCGTTGCAATCTCGGGTCTTAGAGGTTCAAAAGGTTAAAGCAAAAACTCCCGATGTAGCGAGTACCGAAAGATTAATTAACGTTGATTAAATCTGATTAATTGAGCTAAGCTAGCATTTCTCGTGATTTGATGCATGCACAGTCTACGAGGCAGTATGAATTTTTTCTTACGCCAACTGACATTTCGAACTGCCAAAATTTATGGCATTAATTAGAAACAAGGCGAATCGACAAGTAAGGATTGTGTTTTTATTGCTAAATTTATATTTAAGCATGATTTGACCGTTTTGTTTTTGAAAAGTACCGAGTTTTAAATGGTTGGATAGATAGAGATGTTACTTGTTATCGCAAATTCATTTCTATATTACGCAGAGCAAACTTTTGTCAACGAACTAATTTTTGTATATATACATATTTTTATCGCAGAAGAGCTGAAGCAGGATCCCCCGCCATGGCCCCGCAAAAAGAATCTAAAGCCAACGTTGAGGTTTTAGGTCAAGGTTCAGACAACGTCACTGATACTTCACCCCGAAGTGTCGAATCTATCAAGACTTGGTCGTTTGTTTATGATGTTCTATAGTCCGAATTGGTAGATTATTCTGATGATTCCAATGACAATGAAAAAGACGACCTGACCACCAAATATAAGATCGTCGTCCAATCCGGAATGCATAAAGTAGCGGCTAGGCCACGATTTCTCCCTTACTATGATATGGTCTGGTGGGCATTAGACCATGTGGACATACCAACCAGAACCATCATCAATGAATAGAAAGTCACTATTGGGACTTTTAGACCCGAACAAGTGTAGGCTATGTACAAGTTGCCTACCGTGTCATACCTTACATACGATGTCGAATTCTTGGAGAAATTCAAACAGAAGGAATGTGTGAAATATGATAAGACTATGTCCAGTTTAATCAGAGATTGGGTTTCACACCCTGTGAAGTTCAGGGTAGACAGATGGTATATATTCAATAGCTTCCTTGGAACCACAATTCAAATATGTAGCTATGATGACCCGCAGATTATACAGGAGAGAGGACACTACACATTTCTTTCTTCAGTGGGTGCCTCTAATACATCAAGTCGCCGAAGGCTATTCCTTCAACTGGGCGAAAATGCTATCTGATAGCTTGACCAGCCGAGTTACAGAGTATCGGGCACAGAGGGAGAGTGGAAAGATTGCCTCATTATTTATGTCCACTTACATTATGGACGTTGTGTGTTTTCTAACGCTCTTTCCCTTAATGAGCTGGACCTGGACTCCATCATAGGCCGAGCCCATCCACGTCTACCATTCAAAACTATGGGAGAACAAAGCGACAAATTTCATGTATGAAATATTTAACTGGGTAATGGTACCGCTGCATGTAACTATTTTCGGCCACCCACCACCCAGGATATCAGACAGTATAGTGACGAATATGAGTAGTATAGCTGACTGGTATGTAGAAGCAAAATTCTCATATCTCAGAGTTTTCGGGGCTTCTGTTCCCCCACATGCATTACCATTATTCATACCCGACAAGCTGACTTGTCGTGAGGCTGCTAGACAAACCGTAATCGGTGGCATAAGCAGGGAGATTAAGGGATATTCAAAGAAGGTATGGACATATTTTCTTGTTCATTTAAATTCATATTCTTTGTTAGATTTCAGGCATGCTAAAGCTGAGGCAATAGCCCTGGAAGACCTAAAATTGGTTCTTATTGAATTCAAGAAACACGATCCGAAAAGGGTTGTAAGTAATCATTTGGACAGTTGCAGACTCAAAAGGTTCGAACACGATAATTCACCCTCGGATGACATTTTCCGAGGCGCAAGATCTTATGCCAAGATTTTGGCTCGGATACAAGCCCTGGCACCTTAAGAGAGGGTTGATGTTCTAAAATTCCAAGAACATCGACGCAGTTGTCTTCCCGTAGTATTGCGGGGTGAGAATCTAAGTACAGCGGAGGTGAAACAAAAAGAAGCTGAAGGCTCCAAAGATGCGACACCCAGCCAAGAAAAATACCAGGATGGGGAAGAGAAAACTAGGAGTCCAAAAACAGAGATAAAGACTCTCGATCCGCCGAAAAAGAAAACTCCAGTTACTACTCCAGGATAGCCAGCTAAGCAAATCGGAGATCCCATCGCGTCCATTACTCCCTTATAGTCATCTCAAGGAAACATAGACACAGGGTGGATTTTAAATGAAGAATTGAGACCTATAAGGATGGAAGAGCTCCCTCCAAATGAGTTCTTTTTTGATAAGAAGAGAAAAGTTGTGGTAAAAAGAGAATTCTATCAGGAAGGGGGATCCACAACCAAGAAATTCAAGGTGTTGACTGATGGGAAAGACAAGAAGAATGAACAGTTTGCGACATAGACAACCAGGACATTAGGGGCATATGCTACTACAAACCAATTTTTAGTCAGGGTTTTGAAAAATCAGCTGAAGCGAAATAATCGCCTCATTAAAACCATAGAGGCCAGACTAGCCACAACAGAGGAGGATTCCAAGGTCCAGGCGAGCGCAGGGATAGAACAAGCAAGGTTGGCCGATAAATGTGAGATAAAGTTGCTCTAAACTAAGCTCGAACAAGCAGATCTGGTAGTTCAGAACGGTCAGATACAAGCAGACCAGTAAAAAGACTTGATTGAGAAGCTACAAGCTAGAGTGGAAATCGCCGAAAGTAAAGTTATAGATATCGGGATGTTTCAGTCCCAGGCAATGGATATTCGGAGCAGGGTTTCTGCAGACTAGCGAAGTTTACTCACCAAGGTAGAGATAATTCGGGACAACTGCTTACTCATTGATGAAGTATTGGAAAATTTATCTGTCAGAGAAAGAGAAACTGGAGTAGCTCGGGTTGCATTTCAGGAGGCTGTAATAGCTACAAACAACAGGGAATCGGAAAGTACTCTCAGGTTTTCCATTTCAGAGCAGACCAAAGGAAATATTTTATTGAAGGAATGGGAGAAAAATATAGCAGAAGGTAAACTGCAAGCCAAGAAGGTAATGAAATCCCTTGAAGAGGATTTTGGTTCTATAAATGGTAATCTGTTAGGTATTGATAGCGAAGGCAATGCCGAGACATTGAGTCAAATGAATATAGCAAAAATCTCTCTTGATTTAAATGAAAAAGAAGAAAGAGATTTGACCGAAATCTCACAAGTAACTATGGTAGACGTAGTTCAAATAGAGAAATGTATGATTAAACCAAGTGTGCAATTGTGCACTATTGACATCATAGACAGACATACGGAAGAAAGGTTGTCACAATTAGCTTGAGATTGTTACTCTTTTGAGGCCAATTGTCAAGCGGAACCGTCAAGGTTGATATCTCGGCTAGTGGAAAGATGTGTTACTTGTACCGAGCATGCGAGAGGGAAAGCTTCTGGTACCAAATGAAGACAGAGATAAGTAAATGAAACGATTGATATCCTTCTTGTTGTAACTAAAAATCCTAGAACGATTGAGATTCCATCATATGTAAATCTCTATAAATATACAATAGAAAGAAGGAACAAGGGCTGGACATTTTTGTGTCGATTGTAATAGAGGTTTTCTATCTTGAGAGTTAATATAAATCAAATCCGAAGATTCTCAATTCCGTCACGAATGTGTTATGAGTTTGTTTCCTTGTATCTCATTTTTCATTTCATTTCATATTTGTATCTGATGAATGCTTCGCTATAATTTAGTACAATCTCTACTATAGTGAATGAATTTTGGTTTTCTATATGGTTCACTGTTTTTCCTCTGTACCAGCTATCAACAGGTATAAGACCAGTCGACACTTTAGAATTCTATATATATTTTATGCTTCATCGGGTTATTTCTTTACATTTTTCTTCTTCTGTTTATAAGTGAGATTCTCCCTTGATAGGAGCCTTACATAATAGACAGCTTAATGTTTTCTCCCACCTCATACATCTTTATTAAAATATAACTCAGTTATGGGAAAGGGCCTTTGTTTTGCACCCTATTTTCACTCCTGGAATTGTAAACTCTCTTTTATACGATCGAAATTGTGACAACACCTAAATTTCCTCTGAGATTTTCTTATCATTTTGTTCCTCCATGACTGTCCCTGTAACAAGACAACCTAATATCGAACCCAGACTATCAGACCAAACACATATTGCCTTAAATATTTTTGATACTATTCTTAAAACAACCACTACCTGGGTTGAACTCGAATGTTCATGGGTAGCGATTGAACGTGATATAAACATCCAGGAATAGTTGGAAGCTAGTGTTATAACCCTAAAATGCACCATACAGGTTTACCTGGCATCAGGCCAACTCATGCCTCTTCCTAGCCAAAGCGATGCTGAGTAATTCCTCAAAAAACCACTTAAAACAAGCAACCCGCGCCCTAACTTCTCACTGGGCGCGAGCAACCGCTTGCTGTCCTTTTACTGCACGCGGGCATCCGCGGGCTA
>JZKD02S2116804.1:223685-259312 GCA_000966675.3 Picea glauca
GACTAATGAAAAAAGATGCTTTTCCCGTCCCAAGTTCATGAATCTCATCTATGTTATTTGATTTATGTGTTATTTCTAACCCTCTAGTAGATTAGTAGCATGCATGTGTAGTCTTCCCTTGATTACATGAAGCTTTGTAGAAGGGGCAGCAACAGCAAGGAAATAGAAGGCTCAACGGAGGATCTACTTCAATCATCGTTAAAAAGGTGAGTCGATTCTTCCATTGTTTGCTTGAAAAGGGGTAGAGATTTTGGGTAGAAGGTTAAAAGTTAAATCTTAAGGGTCATGATCTGCGTATAAGTTTAGAGCCCTAGCTTATTAGTCTGTAGGGTAGAATACCCCACAACAGCTAGACAATGCCAACCCATAAATCATCCCTAGCTTCTCTTGCCGAATGTTGACTTTTCTTCCTTCTTTATCCCTCACTCACTTTGAGATGCCTAGACACTGTACTTCCAAGCCTTAAGTACAGACTCTGGAACAACATCTTTTTGGCACCATTGTCGGGGACTGAAGCTACGAAATCTTTTTCCCTGGGAAAACGACATTTATTTCGTTGAAAGTGCCACCCTTTGATAGTGAAAAAAGAGTGCACACCTTTTAAAGGCTTTCCAGTCTTTCACTTTTTGATTCCATTATTAATAAGCTGGCATCCGGACGAAGGAATACTAGGAAAAACCCGGATGGTAAACAGACCACACCTGTTACCAATCTTGAGAAGATTTTAAAGACAAGAGGCTCTCTTAATTCGACCCCTGCAATCTATCAACCTAAATACCTACAATTGAAGACCAAGAGTTCTTCTGAACCTTCGACTTCACACAACCCTCTCTTTGACACTAAGGATCTAACATCAAACTACTCCAAAGTTAGAAGCAAAACCCGTCCAATAACCCCTGTAGAACATAAAGGAAAAAGTCCTACAAAAATTTTATCTACTGCCAATATATCATCGACTCTTCAGTTGAATTTCGCGACCTCACACGGTCTCGAAGAATATTTCACACATCCAGCTTCCACACACGTTGGTTCCCCTGACTACATCTCTTGCAAGTCTGAAGAGGCAAGACCTCGCATTCCTTACCAGTCATCCTCAGATTTTTCACCCCGCGAAGAAAGTAAAGATCCACTTTTAATCTTCCAAAACCCCCTTTATAAGTTTCCACTAATAACGATGGCAGCCTCCGGAGGAGGAGGTGGAGGGGTTGTCGGAGGAGGAGGTGGAGGTGCTCCTGGGGGAGAAGCTGGAGGCTAAGGGCCTGCCCCCCCTCCTAGAGTGTTTGCGAAAGTGGCAGCAAGATACGCTCCCTTGGTATTGCCTGTTCCTCTGCACGACCTTCCCGAAAAGTATATAAAAAATTTGCCAAAATTCACTGGGCAAGGAGATCGGACCGCAACCGAACACATAAATTTCTTTGATCAATTCACAGACATCCTAGGTCTTGAACATGAGGACGTGTCTTCGAGGCTTCTTGTCCAAACCTTCGAAGGTCAGGTCCGAACTTGGTTTCGGAGTCTACCTGCAGGATCTATCTTGTCATACGCCTTGGAAGATGCTTTCCTTAGACAATTGGGTGAAATAAAGGACCACCTATATTATTTAACCGAGTTTGGGTCTTTAAGAAAAAATAATTTAGAAACAGTTATGGAGTTTATTCAAAGATTCAACAAGTTGTATAACAAAATCCCAGCCGAGGTTAAACTGTCCCAACCCGCAGCCAAAGTAACTTTCGCGAGGGATTTTGAACCAGATTTTGCACTCCTTTTGCGAGAAAGAAGGGGAGCTACTCTAAACCGAATGCAAGATGACGCTATAGAAATTGAGTCAAATATGATGGCTTCTGGTAATCTTAAAGCTAAAGTAGAAATAGGAAACCGAGAAACTAGACACTTTAGAGAACAAGCATTGTCGTCAGGGTCTAATAGATACATAGATGACAAAGTAGACAATATGGCCAGGGTAATTAAGGAACTGTCTAATAAAATATCCAAAATGGAGCTAGAATAGGCCAACGCCGATTCTTTTTCCAAAAAGGATTTCAAGAGGAACCCCAACCCCCCGAACCATCATAGACAGATAAAAAATGAAGATCAAAAAATACAAACTCCCCTAAAGAATGAAAATTTTATAGGAGCGAATGATCTCCAAGATTTCAGAGATTCAGATGATGATGTCACGAACTTCGGTGATGACTGCACACAACCGTATCTGACTAGAGAAGGTTATGAAAAATCTCTAAACACTCAACAATCGTCTATTAAGGTTGAAGAAAGAGATCATACTGGCCTTTGTAGCTCCCAAGAAGAAACCAAAATGATAATGGCCGAGGTCCAACCTAAGTACAATTTGAGATCTAAGAGTAAGCCCATTTCAACTACTCAACCTAAGAAAATTCTCCCAAGAGGTCAAACTTATGAGCCTACTCCGGAAGAAACCTTGCTACCTAACAACAAAGTGAAAGTAGCAAACTCACAAGAACCTAAGGTGGGAAAAGTTGAGACCCAAACACAAGGAACCGAAAAAGATAATGCTATTACACCTTCAACCAAGATCATGAGTAATAAAGCGGTTCAGACAAATAAGTTGGAAAAGAAGGATTCGGAAGTCCCAACTAGAGAAACAGACAAGGTGAGCGAAGTTTTCAGTTTCAAAAATGAGATAAATAAAATTAAGATACCAATTTCTCTGGTAGAATTAGCGAAAAACCCAATTTATCAAAAGCAGATTACCAAAGTGATAGGTGTCTCAAATCTAGAAAGCCAATCTGACATTTTAAACCTGGAAGATGATAAACCCAACATCACTTTTGGCCCACATTTTGAAGGGGCCAAAGACACTGTTGCTCCCTTTTATATCACCTTAAATGTATACGATCAACTGCTACATAATTGCATGCTAGACTCCGGAGCCTCCCATAACGTGATGCCTAAAATTATTATAGACAATTTGGGTCTCCAGATCACCAGACCTTACAGAGATCTTTACTCTTTTGACTCGAGAAGAGTTAAGTGTATGGGAATGATAAAGGATTTAGTAGTCACCCTGGCACAGGTCCCAGTTAAGAGTATCTTGATGGATGTGGTTATTGCTGATATTCCCCACAAGTTTGGATTACTGTTGTCTAGGTCATGGGGAGCCAAGCTAGGGGGTTCTCTTCAACTGGATATGACATTCGCCACAATTCCTGTGTTTGGTGGGAAATTTACTTGGTTGTACAGGGAAACGAGGTTAGCATATACAATAAGCGACTCTCAAAATCTGAACAATTTCCCTATTTACATTGTAGATCAAGATTTAGGAAATTGTATCTTATCTTTTGATGACAGTTTAGATGGTTTCACAGAGGAAAATGATATAGAACATGAAGAGTCAGGTTACATGACCGAGGATATGTGTAGCATCGGTATCTGGAAAATGTTTTTTGACGGTGCCTCGTCTTGCGAAGGGGCTAGTGTAGGAGTGCTTTTAGTGGATCCTGAAGAAAAGTTTGTTGTTCCTTTTTCTTACAGACTGCAATGGGATATAGACTATACTAACAATGTATGTGAATATGAAGCCTTGGTCTTAGGATTAGAGGCTGGCAGGAAGCTAAAAATAAATAACCTATAGGCATACGGAGATGCAGAGTTAATAGTCAAACAAATAAATTGACAGTACCAAGCCAAGCATCCCAAATTAAGATCATACAAGAATTGTGCCTGGGATATGATGGAAAACTTTTTCTCGTCTGTAAATGTCCACTTCATCCCACACGCAGAAAAATTACATGTTGATGCATTAGCTAAAGCATCTTCGACTTTCTCTCCCCCTTCAACCTTTAAATTGAAGTATCACATAGAAATAAGACACAAACCATCTATACCAGATAATATCCAGCACTGGCAGGTTTTTGAGGATGATGAACAAATTAAGAAGTTTCTTGAAGTAGTAGGTGAATTTTCTGAAACTCACACAGATCAAGAAAATCAGAATGACTAGATATGGATCATGCAAGAAGGGGAGGACCCTCCAGCTTTCCAAGACAAAATCACAAATCATCGTATGCTAGTCCTAAAAAATAACCAGATTCCGAAGGGACTTTTCCCTCTGGAAAGATTGTTTGATCAAAATGACATACCTGTAATATCCACCTTACAACCCCAACCATAAGAGATTGAGGGCTATGACATAGGAACCAAATAAGAATCCAGGATGGTTAAAATATCTAAACTCCTCCCCCCTGAAATAAAGGACAAGTATAAGGACCTACTCAGACAATTTAAAGACGTTTTCACCTAGTCTTACGATGAGTTAAGAACCTACGACACGGCCGTGATCGATCACAAGATACCTTTAAAGCCTGGGGTCAAACCTTTTAGACAAAATCTTAGGTAGATTAACCCCATTTTATTTCCTGTGGTCGAGAGAGAAGTGAAGAAACTTTTGGAGGCGAAAATTATTGTACCTCTGAGATATTCAGACTGGGTGGCAAATCTGGTCCCGATTAGAAAAAAGAGTGGAGAAATTAGACTGTGCATGAATTTCAAAAATTTGAATAAGTCCTCTCTTAAAGACAACTATCCACTACCTAAAATGGATCATGTGCTAGAAAGAGTAGTTGGGGCGAATAGAATGTCTATGATTGACGGTTTCTCTGGATATAATCAAATTTCCATGAATGAGCAAGATAAAGAAAAAACAACTTTTACTACCCCTTGGGGTACGTTCATGTATGATAAAATGCCTTTCGGTTTGATGAATGCAGGAGCCACGTTCCAATGCGCTATGGACATCGCTTTCATCGGAGAGAGGGATAAGTTCGTATTCATCTATTTCGATGATTTAATGGTTTTCTCCAAATCCGACGAAGAGCATCTGGTACATCTTAAACAAACATTCGAAAAATGCCGCAGGTTTGGTCTATCCTTAAACCCTAAGAAATCACACTTCGCCATGCAAGAGGGTAAATTATTGGGTCATGTTGTATCTAAGGATGGGATTAAAATTGATCCTAAGAGGGTTGAAGCGATAGACAATATAAACATTCCTAGAAATGTAAAAGAGATTCAATCTTTCTGAGGAAAAATAAATTTTTTACGAAGGTTTATCCCAAATTTCGCTGAAATTGTAAAATTGATCACAGATATGCTGAAAATGAACTACGAAGTAAAGTGGACAACAGAGGCCAAAGCATCGTTCTCACACATTAAGAAAGTCATAGCTGAGGCACCTGTATTGACAAGTCCCGATTATCTAAAAGACTTTCTTATTTTCTCATTTGCCTCCAAACACACGATTGCTGCGGTGCTCCTCCAAAAGAACGAAGAGGGTTTCGAACAACCGATCGCCTTTTTCAGCAAGAGCCTCATAGACGCATAACTTAAATATGATATAATAGAAAAACAAGCGTATGCCATGGTAAAAGAACTGAAGGCATTTAGAACATATGTATCACATTCCAAGATCATTGCGTACGTACCGACCAGTTCTGTGAAATATATTTTGGTACAACCAGACAGTGATGGGAGAAGAGGACGATGGCTGGCTAAGATTCAAGAGTTTGACCTGGAAATCAAACCTACTAAATTGATAAAAGGACAAGGCTTGGCCAAACTTTTGGCTGAATCAAATCTCAGATCCCTGGATATAAACTGCCTACAGGGATATGAGGAAAATATGACCGTAAATGAGCTTGATTAACCAACAAGTGCAATTAAGATTGAGGAGAAGTTTGTATCATCAGAATGGTACAAAAACATAGTATCCTACCTGCTGACTCTAAAATGCCCGAGTGAACTATCACCATCAAAATCTAGGACTTTAAAGCTTCATGCGGTTGAGTATTGTATCACCGAAAATCAACTATATTGGAAAGACCCGCTCGGTTTCTTGTTAGTCTGCTTAGTCGAATCGGAACAGAAAGTGTTATAAGTGAATTTCACGAAGGAGTTTGTGGAGTAAATAACGCTTGGAGGGACACAACTTACAAAATTCTAAGGGCTGGGTATTACTGGCCAAAACTCTTTTTAGACGTTAACGCCAAAGTCTGAGCCTGTAACCCTTGTTATCTATTTGCAGGTAAATAGAAACTCCCGGCACTACCTTTAGTTCCAGTCAAAACTGAGGCTCATTTTCAACAATGGGGGCTAGATTTTATAGGAGAGATTAATCCACATTCTAGCGCCCAACACAAGTGGATCTTAACTGCCACAAACTACTTTACTAAATGGGTGGAAGCTATTCCAACTAAAAGGGCAACTGACTCGGTGGTAATAGAGTTCTTAGAAGACAATATCCTGCCAAGATTTGGATGCCCTCGAAAGATAGTCACAGATATTGCCCAGGCTTTCAAATCTATGGCTATGATCAGCTTCTGCCAAAAGTATAATTTCATTCTTGGCCATTCTACAACGTACTACCCCCAAGGAAATGGACTGGCCGAGTCATCTAACAAGAGCCTGATCAATATAATTAAGAAAGTGTTGGATGAAAACAAAAAGTCTTGGCATGTACATTTAAAGTATGCTTTGTGGGCGAACCGCATAGGCACTAAAAAGTCTATCGGCATGTCTCCTTTCCAGATGGTATATGGGACAGATGTGGTGTTACCTATAAATTTAGCATTCCCCATGATGAAATTGTGGCAAGATCAGAAAGAAGAACCTAATCATGTCACCAGGAGGATAAACCAACTAATCGAGGTTCAACCACACAGGGTCGAAGTAGGTGAAAAGATGCAGAAGTATCAGGACGACATGAAGGCATTATTCGACCGTAGGGCAAAGGAAAAAGATTTCCTCTTAGGTGATTTAGTACTATGGTGGGATGCAAGGAGGGAACAAACAATGAAACATGGTAAATTCAATCTCCTCTGGTATGGACCATTCAGAGTCTCGGCTCTTGAAGGAAAAAATTCTTTCCTACTGGAAAATCTAGACGGTGAAATCCTCAACACCCCTATCAACGGGCGTTATCTGAAGCATTATATGACATAAACAGTCGTAAAAAAAAATAAAAAAATAAAAAAATAAAAAAATTTCCCTTAATTTTAGATTTATATATTCATATATAGAATTTTTACCTATGTATATATATTTTTCATTTCGCTTTGTTATTCTGATTTTCTTTCGTGAATTTTCAACACCTTTCAGATAGCCTCGATAACCTTCGTATTTGTCTTTTACAGGATTCCAACTGCAAACTGAACAAGCAGGAGAAGTAAACTGAAAGTTGGGTGTCAGAATTAAATTGGTTCAAACAGGTGATACCAAAGATATTGATATTTTGCAAAGATAATGAAATGATAAGGTAAAGGTGAGATTTCCTAAAAGGCTTGTTTTGAAGGGCTATCAAAGAAAACCGAGATAACCTCATTCAGACAACAATATCGTCTAAACTAATAAATAACAAAATGTTTCCATGTTTAATCGTTTACGAAAGAATAAGACAAAATAAACAAGTCACTCAAATTTAAGCAGTCAGTCAAAGTAAAGTGCTCCCGAAAAAGATTTTGAAGAGTCAGTTTTGATTTTTTCACCTCTGCTTTTCAGTCCATAAATCTCTATCTGTCACCCTTTTTTGTTTTCGGGTTTACCCTTTAAAAAGTCAACATCTTTTTGTTTTCTGCATACGTAGGGAGAAGAGATTATGTTTCAACCTCGAGAGTTTCAAAGCAGATTGTGGAAAAAAGCGGGTCTTCACAACTCCTCGGTCCCTTGCTAAACAAAGTGATGCTTAAAGTGATCCTGACTTTCCTAGGTTTTTCAACAGTTTCGGAGGATTGAGACTTGCTCAAATAGAACACCCCAAAAAATTTATTTTCCCCTTTCTCCCTATGAACGAAGGTGTTGTGAAGGTTAAGGGAAGGTTGGTACCGAGTAATCAAAGTAAGTTGACAGACCTATAATGAAAAATATTACATAGATATCAACCCTGATACAAACTGATTGCCCCCATCTTCGCGCTCTAAAAAACAAATTATAAGATAGGTGGTGAAAGGAAATTCAGGAATGATTACCCCCATCTAGTCCAAGAGACGATGAAAGGAAATTCAGAAATGATTTTCCTCGTCTCAGCATTTAAATGCATAAATATATTCTGAAGTGGTGAAAGGAAATTCGGTAAAAAAGGGCCAGATAACTTCACCGGGGTACTGAACAGGCTCGCTGGCAGTGAAGCAATATCAAAGATATCTGTAAGGCTGTTATACATGAATACCACTCTACTCTGGTAACCAATTCTTTCCAAAACCTGATCTACATCCCATGTTCAGATAGGGCTTCCTGATTAAAAACGTATAATTTTCTTCTTTTGATGCAAGCTGATAACCACAAGATCTGTTGGGTCTCCTATAACTGTTTTGATTGCCTTAAGGTAGACCTGAATTCAGTAATGGGAAGGAGAAAGTTGTGAAAGGGACTACATCTAAGTTTAAAAAGTATCTGAGTTTGAAAAGCTTTTCAAAGGTAAAAAAATGAAGTCCCTTTCCCCTTCGGTATCCTGTTATCGGGAACTTTTTCGCTGGATTAAAGCCATTGACTCCATTTACCCAATATCGGCACATGGTCTAATGTTCTTCCCATCTTACAGGAAAACATGATCTCTAGTTGGAGCCTATGTTGGAGCCCCCTTTGTTTTTTAGCCCGTTTTGATTTTCATATCTTAATGCTCGAAATCGAAAGATGGTTTTCATGTTTTTATTCATTTGTTCCAAAATCTTTGAAGTCTCATCACGCGAATGACGATGGTTATCATACTCTCAAGGTGAGTTCTACTTTTCGTTAAAATGAATTTCCCCTTTTTTGTTACCTCGGGATTTCGTATGTTGGATGTTATAGGTCACTTAGTTCACAAGTTCCGAAGAGCGAAACGAAGAGATCACTTTAAAGTTTTACCCAGGTCAGTAGCGAGAGTAAAACCTTTCTAAACTATGGTTAAGCATCATCAGGGTTTCGCATCTCGGCGTTTACTAAGTCCAAAAGTCTTACTGTCGTAACCCCGATAGCCGAAACCACGAGATTCTTGTTTTAGTAACCCGCGTTAATGATAAAGGTAAAAAGCTTAGCCATGGTTAAGCTCTGTCAGGAATTCGCAACTCGACGTATTTTCCTTTAAAAAGCTACAATGTCAAAGCCCCGAGTCACGAAGTTGCGATAAAGATAGAAACGTAATTAATTAAACACTTAATCCGGTTTTATCCCCCATTTTAATTAAATCATATCATCGCAATCTCACGATTTTGCAACTCGGCATACGAACTTCCCGGAAGCTATACCTTCGAAGTTCCGAGTCGCGAAGTTGCGATATAAATAATCACATAATTAATCAAGCGCCTAATCATAATTAAGTTTTTAACCAAAAATAATCGTCACAATCTCGGGTCTTAGAGGTTCAAAAGGTTAAAGCGAAAACTCCCGATGTAGCGAGTACCGAAAGATTAATTAACGTTGATTAAATCTGATTAATTGAGCTAAGCTAGCATTTCTCGTGATTTGATGCATGCACAGTCTACGAGGCAGTCTTAATTTTTCCTTACACCAACTGACATTTCGAACTGCCAAAATTTATGGCATTAATTAGAAACAAGGTGAATCGACAAGTAAGGATTGTGTTTTTATTACTAAATTTATATTTAACCATGATTTGACCGTTTTGTATTTGAAAAGTACCGAGTTTTAAATGGTTGGATATATAGAGTTGTTACTTGTTATCGCAAATTCATTTCTATATTACACAGAACAAACTTTTCTCAGCGAACTAATTTCTATATGTATACATATTTTTATCGTAGAAGAGCTAAAGCAGGATCCCCCGCCATGGCCCCGCAAAAAGCATATAAAGCCAAGGTTGAGGTTTCAGGACAAGGTTCAGACAACGTCGCTGATACTTCACCCCAAAGTTTCGACTCTGTCAATACCTGGTCGTTTGTTTCTGATGTTCTACAGTCCGAATTGGTAGATTATTCTGATGATTCCAGTGACAATGAAAAAGACGACATGACCACCAAATATAAGATCGTCGTCCAATCCAGAATGCATAAAGTAGCAGCTAGGCCATGACTGCTCCCTTACTATGATATGGTCCGGTGGGAATTAGACCATGTGGACATACCAACCAGAACCATCATCAATGAACAAAAAAATCACTATTGGGACTTTCAGACCCGAACAACTGCAGGCTATGTACAAGTTTCCTACCGTGTCGGACCTTACATACGATGCCAAATTCTTGGAGAACTTCAAACATAAGGAATGTGTGAAATATGATAAGACTATGTCTAGTTTAATTAGAGATTGGGTTTCACACCTTGTGAAGTTCAGGGAAGACAGTAATGGTATATATTCAATAACTTCCTTGGAACCACAGTTCAAATATGTAGCTATGATGACCTACAGATTATACAGGAGAGAGGACACCACACATTTATTTCTTCAGTGGGTGCCTCTAATACATCAAGTCGTCGAAGGCTGTTCCTTTGACTGGGCAAAAATGTTGTCTGATAGCTTGTCCAGTCGAGTTACAGAGTATCGGGCGTAAAGGGAGAGCGGAAAGATTGCCTCATTATTTATGTCCGCGTACATTATGGACGCCGTGTTTTTTCTAATGCCCTTTCCCTTAATGAGCTAGAGTTAGACTCCATCAGAGGCCGAGCCCATCCACGTCTACCATTCAAAACTATGGGAGAACAAAGTGGCAGATTTCGTGTATGAAATCTTTAACTATGTAATGGTACCACTCCATGTCACTATTTTCGGCCACCTTCCTCCCAGGATCTTGGACAGTATAGTGAAGAATCTAAGCAGTATAGCTGACTGGTATGTAGAAGCATAATTCTCATATCTGAGGGTTTTCGGGGCTTCTGTTCCCCCGCATGAATTACCATTATTCATACCCGACAAGCTGGCTTGTCATGAGGTTGCTAGGCAAACTGTAATCGGTGGCATAAGCAAGGAGCTTAAGGGATATTCAAAGAAGGTATGACCACCTTTTCCTGTTCATTTAAATTCATATTATTTGTTAAATTTTGGGCATGCTAAAGCTGAGGCAGCAACCCTGGAAGAACTAAAATTGGTTCTTATTGAATTCAAGAAGAACGATCCGCAAAGGGTTGTAAGTAATCATTTGGCCAGTTGTGGATTCAAAAGGTTCAAACACGAGAATTAACCCTTGGATGAAATTTTCCGAGGTGCAATATCTTATGCCAAGATTTTGGCTCGGATACAAGCCCTGGCACTTGAAGAGAGGGCCGATGTTCTAAAATTCCAAGAACATCGACGCAGTTGTCCTCCCGTAGTATTGCGGGGTGAGAATCCGAGTACAGCGGAGGTGAAACAAAAAGAAGCCAAAGGCTCCAAAGATGCGACACCCAGCCAAGAAAAACACCAGGATGGGGAAGAGAAAACTAGGAGTCCAAAAACAGAGATAAAGACTCCCGATCCGCCAAAAAATCAGACTCCAGTTACTACTCCGGGACAACCAACTAAGAAAATCGAAGATCCCATTGTGTCCATTACTCCCTTACAGTCAAATCAAGGAAACATAGACGCAGGGTGGATTTTAAATGAAGAATTGAGACCTATAAGGATGGAAGAGCTCCCTCCAAATGAGTTCTTTTTCGATAAGAAGAGAAAGGCTGTGGTAAAAAGAGAATTCTATCAGGAAAGGGGATCCAAAGCCAAGAATTTCAAGGTGTTGAATGATGTGAAAGACAAGAAGAATGAACAGATTGCGATAGAAATAACCGGGACATTAGGGGCATATGCTACAGCAAACCAATTTTCAGTCGGGGTTTTGAAAAATCAGCTAAAGCGAAAAAATCGCCTCATCAAAACCATAGAAGCCAGACTAGCCACAATAGAGGAGGCAACCAAGGACCAGGTGAGCACAGGGATAGAACAAGCAAGGTTGGCCGATAAAAGTGAGATAGAGCTACTCAAAGCTAAGCTCGAAAAAGCAGAGCTGGTAGTTCAGAACGGTCAGATACAAGCGGACTAGCAAAAAGACTTGATTGAGCAGCTACAAGCTAGAGTGGAAATCGCCGAAAGTAAAGTTATATATATCGGGATGTTCTAGTCCCAGGAAATGGAGATTCGGAGCAGGGTTTCTGCAGCCCAATGAAGTTTACTCGCCAAGGTAGAGATAATTCGGGACAACTGCTTACTCGTTGATGAAGTATTGGAAAATTTATCTGTCAGAGAAAGAGAAGCTGGAGCATCTTGGGTTGCATTTCAGGAGGCTATAATAGCTACAAACAATAGGGAATCAGAAAGTACTCCCAGGTTTTCCATTTCGGAGCATACCAGAGGAAATATTTTATTGAAGGAATGGGAGTACAATATAGCAGAAGGTAAATTGCAAGCCAAGAAGGTAATGAAATCCCTTGAAGAGGCTTTTGGTTCTATAGATGATAATCTGTTAGGTATTGATAGCGAAGGCAATGCAGAGACATTGAGTCAAATGAATATGGCGAAAATTTCGCTTTATTTAAATGAAAAAGAAGAAAGAGATTCGACCGAAATATCACAAGTAACTATGACAGGCATAGTTCAAATAGATAAATGTATGATTAAACCAAGTGTGCAATTGTGCACTATTGACATCATAGACAGACAGACGGAAGAAAGGTTGTCGCAATTAGCCCGAGATTGTTACTCTTTTGAGGCCAATTGTCAAGATGAACCATCAAGGTTGATATCTAAGCTAGTGGAAAGATGTGTTACTTCTACCGAGCATGCGAGAGGACAAGCTTCTAGTACCAAATGAAGACAAAGATAAGGAAATGAAACGATTGATCTCCTTCTTGTTGTAACTGAAAATCCTAGAACGATTGAGATTCCATCATATATAAATCTGTATAAATATACAATAGAAAGAAGGAACAAGGGCTGGACCTTTTTGTGTCGATTGTAATAGAGGTTTTATATCTTGAGAGTTAATATAAAGCAAATCCGAAGATTCTCCATTCCGTCACGACTGTGTTATGAGTTTGTTTCCTTGTATCTCATTTTTCATTTCATTTCATATTTGTATCTGATGAATGCTTCGCTATAATTTAGTACAACCTCTACTATAGTGAATGAATTCTGGTTTTCTATATGGTTCACTGTTTTTCCTCTGTACCAGCTATCAGCAGGTATAAGACTAGTCAACACTTTAGAATTCTATATATATTTTATGCTTCATCAAGTTATTTCTTTACATTTTTCTTTTTCTGTTTATAAGTGAGATTCTCCCTTGATATGAGCCTTATATAATAGGCAACTTAATGTTTTCTCCCACCTCATACATCTTTATTAAAATATAACTCAGTTACAGGAGAGGGCCACCCTATTTTCACTCCTGGAACTGTAAACTCTCTTTTATACGATCGAAATTGTGACATCACCTAAATTTCCCCTGAGATTTTCTTATCATTCTGTTCCTCCATGACTGTCCCTATAACAAGATAGCCTAATATCGAACCCAGACTATCAGACCAAACACATATTGCCTTAAATCTTTTTGATATTATTCTTAAAACAACCACTACCCGGGTTGAACTCGAATGTTCATGGGCAGTGATTGAATCAGATATAAACATCCAGGAACAGTTGGAAGCAAGACAACGCCAACCCATAAATCATCCCTAGCTTCTCTTGCTGAAGGTTGACTTTTCTTCCTTCTTTATCCCTCACTCACTTTCAGATGCCTAGACACTGTACTTCCAAGCCTTAAGTACAGACTCTGGAACAACAACCTTCACACTCTGCTCTCCCCCATTCCCTCCATCCTCCACATGCCTGCTCCACCTCCCTCCTCCCTCCTCTCCTCCAAACCATGGGCAGACCCTCTTCAGAAACATTTAAAATTTTTTTTTTTTTTATTTTAATTTTTGTTATGGGATTTTCATATAGGGTAAAGTTCATTTTTATTTTTTTTTAAGTTTAATTTTAATTTTAATTTTATTTTATTTTGTGTGTATATATATATATATATTATTTAAATTTATAATAAAACTATTTTTTTTAAATAAATTTTATTTATATATTTAAAACTATATAATAAAATTAAAATCACTCCCGAGAGGTCATTGAACCTTTTTTTATTGCATAACTTCGCCATCCAGAGGCGAAATTTTGCCCATGAATAGTCAAAAAGTGTTAGGGACCTAATCTACCCAACCCCTCAAGTGGGTAGAATAATATATTTCCATGTAATAAAGGTCAATATTAATAAGGCCTAGCAATAAGGAGGAATAAGTCAAATGTAAGAAGACCTAATAGAAGCTTCTTCTTCTAGAAGGATCTTCCTCTAGATTGTTCTTTTGGAGAGATAGATTTAGTATAAATAGGAATAGAGGTTATGATAAGTTTTGTCTTGGATATTATTGTAATAGAGCTCTGCTCTACTGGAGGTTTCCTCCTTAAAGAGGCAAGTGAACATTACTCTCAGTAATCAAAGTGCTCTTTTTGGTGTTATTCTGGTATTATTTTGATATTATTGTGGTGTTGTTCTAGTTATATCATTGTTTATCTTACATTTCTAGCTAATTATTTATGTTCTGCATACTATTTTGTATCTGGAATATTACAAGTGGTATCAGAGCACCTTCCTCGACAAAAAATTGTAGGTTCATTTTTTTCCAAGGGTAGAGATGTATTTCAACATCTTTAAGCTACAAAGATCTGTCGTTACGCGCATACACCCGTGGTCGAGGATTCATACACACATGAAATACAAGTGATACTTAAGAACACATCTGTTGGTCACCCTTGTAACCCCTGTTGGTACATCTTCGAGTGGTAGCGTATCAGACAACACCTGTATATGGATAAACCTAGATCTCCCAAAGCCCTCCAAAGATAAACCGATCGACCACCTGACTGCTATAGTGCCACTAAGAAAAACACTTAGGAATATACTCTCTAGTACCTGGGTAGTCGGGTATTATGACTAAGGGTACAATATAGACTCCTTAGTTGGTGCCTTGAGATATTGGTCCCACTGACACACTTATTTGGGACATATTCCATTAGATTCCCCTTTTCTCCCTGATCGTAGTCTTACCCTTCATTTTTAATCCTTTGTGTTTCAGTGGAACCAACCCCTTCCCAGTTTC
Organism: Picea glauca; assembly: GCA_000966675.3. Taxonomy (NCBI): domain Eukaryota; kingdom Viridiplantae; phylum Streptophyta; class Pinopsida; order Pinales; family Pinaceae; genus Picea; species Picea glauca. Next base: position 238,763 of record JZKD02S2116804.1, read on the forward strand.
CCTATTTTTCCGCCTATTCCATTATATTTCCCTTCAAGCACTGATCATCATGGTACCTATCACTTCTAAGTCCTTTATTTTTATGGTCCCACCCACACATTCTTTTTCCTTAACCGCACTTCCCCTCTCCAAATGGCCACCACTCGCAACCAAGAACTCCAAACTTCCATCAATCAAGCCCATATCTCCATCTCACATCTCACATCTCAGATGGATTCTACCCATTCCCACATTGACACATTGGAGCACAAACTTAACAACATGGAAGCCAACCTCACCACCCAATTGACCTCCCTCCATTATGTTGTCAATCAATTGTTGAACTACCCTACGGGTCCTTCCTCATCAGACCAACCCGATGTTGTTGATTCCTTTCAGTCTCCACATTTTAACTCCAACTCTTTTCATCGTGAACCCCATCTTCCCTGCGTAGAGGTCAATAAACTTGATGGCTCCGATCCTACAGGTTGGGTCACTCAAATGGAGTATTATTTTTCTCTGCATGGTATTACTGACGATTTGGACAACATTTTCTATGTTGTCCTCTATCTAGATCCTGAACGCTGGAAATGGAGAAAAAAATCATGTCAGGGATATATTTCCTAGACCCAGTTTGTTGCTGAGCTCTATGCCCTCTTTGATATTAATACCCACTATCTCGGTTGTTTGACCAAGTTGAAACAGTTAGGCACAATGGAAGACTTCATCACTGGTTTTGAGCATTTGGCCTTTTGAACAAAGGGCATGCCAAATGCGTTCTTTCGTGAATGCTTTATCAATGGTATTAAGGATGAAATCCAATCCCAGGTTCTCATGGCCCACCCTCCAACTTCGTTGGAAGCTACTCAACGTGCTAAAGAGGCCCGACACATTTTTTTTTCCTAGGACAAAAAACCCTTTTTGTTCCTCGCCCTCGAACCACTAATCCTAACCCCCTTATCACTCCCCTCAAGGTCTAGAAACTAACTAGGGATGAAATGGTTTAACGCCAAATGAAGGGTCTTTTCTATAATTGTGATGAAAAATATTTTCCGGGGCACAAGTGTAAGGAACAAAAACTATTTATGGCCATTTCCGAAGATGTTCCTGAAGAGGATGTGACAATTCCCCTTGTTGAAGAACCCTCCCTTCCCGATGCCACCCAAGAGCCTCCTGACCCACCTGAAGTTGACCCACTTATTTCCTTGCATTCCCTCATTGGCTTCTCGACCCCACAAACGCTTAAGCTCATTGGCTACATTAATCACATGAAGGTCATTATCCTTGTTGATAGTGGTAGCACCCACAATTTTATTCATTGTCGCATTTCCCACGAAACCAATTGTTATATTCGTGATGTCAATAATTTTCAAATCATGATAGCCAATGGTGGGTCCATGAAATTTGGTGGGTGTCATGAAAATGTTCATCTTCAAATTGAAAATTACCAACTGAAATATCATATGTTTTCCATTGACATGGGAGTTTGTGACATTATGCTAGGTGTTGAATGGTTACACACTTTGTGGGTCCCATTCTTATGGATTTTAAGGAATTGACCATGCAATTCCAATAATAAAGACAAAGGTATCAATTCCAAAGTCTCACAGCTGGTTCTCCTGGGATCATTAGTTCCCATCGTATGGAAAAGCTCCTCAAGAAAGGCCACTCCGGTATCATTGCTCAATTCCATTCTATTCAAGCTGTTGAGACACACTCTATGTATCTTGACCTCCAAGCTATCCTTTCCAAACATCAAGCTATTTTTTACACCCCTCAGAGACTTCCTCCTTCTCGTGGTGTTCATGATCATTTTGTTGCCCTTGTTCCTGACAATCTTCCTTCCAATATTCTCCCTTATTGTCACCCCTTTCCCCAAAATAATGAAATTGAGAAAATAGTGTAGGAATTCTCCAAGCGGGTGTTATCCTCCCCAGTACTAGCCCTTATTATTCCCCTGTGGTCATGGTACTTAAGAAAGAAGGTACTTGGCTCATGTGTCTCAACTTTCGCACCCTCAATAATCTCGCCATCAAGGACAAGTTCCCCATTCATGTTATTGATGATCTCTTGGATGAGCTTAGTGGTGCTCAGTACTTCACTAAACTTGATTTGCATTCTGGCTACCACTAGATACGTATGCAAGAAGCTGACATACCCAAGACTACCTTTAGAACTCACGAGGGTTATTATGAGTTTTTGGTCATGCCCTTTGTCCTGTGTAATGCCCCCTCCACCTTCCAAAGCCTCATGAATCATGTCTTCCATCCTTTTCTCCATCATTTTGTCTTAGTTTTATTTGATGACATTATCAACTATAGTAAAACTTGGCAATCTCATCTTTCCCATGTGGATCAAATTCTCCATCTACTCTCGCAACACCAAATTTTCCTCAAATGGTCTAAATGTGCCTTTGGAGCCTCAGAAGTAGAGTACTTGGGTCATATTGTTGGAAAGGATGGTGTTGGGGTGGATCCTAAAAATATTGAAGCAATGCAGGATTGGACTCGCCCCAAGACTATCAAAATCTTGCATGTTTTTTAGGGTTTAACTAGCTATTATTGCAAGTTTGTTCAAAATTATAGGAAGATTATGACCCTTCTCACTCTTATCCTCAAAAAGAATTCTTTCACTTGGAATCTCGTAGCGGATCAGGCTTTTCAAGATTCGAAGGAAACTATGTGTACTACTCCAGTCTTGGCCCTTCCTGATTTCATAAAAACCTTTGTCTTCGAATGTGATGCCTCTGGCAGAGGAATTGGAGTTGTCCTTATACAAGAAGGCTGACCTTTGGCCTTTACTAGAAAACAATTGTACGAACGCCATTTGGGCCAATCAATCTATGAAACTGAAATGTTGGCTATTATGCATGCATTGGATCTCTGGCACCCTTATCTCGGGGAAACTCTTCCAAATTAATACAAATCATCATAGCCTCAAGTATTTTCTAGAGAAACGACCTTTCTCCCTAGAGTAACAAAAATGAGTAACTAAGCTCTCTGGTTATGATTATGAGATCATTTACAAGAAAGACAAAGAAAATGTGGTTGTTGACGCTCTTTCTCGAAAATATGAAGATGAAGGGTCCATTTTTCCCCTCTCCTTCATTGTACTAGATTGGCTCCAAGCTGTGTGCCAAGAATGTATACACGATCCTAAAATATTGCATATGATCAAACAATTGAAAGCCAACTCTCCAGTTTCCCCAAGGTAATCTTGGCACAACGATGAACTTCGCTATAAAGGTTGTTTGTATTTAAGTAAACAGTCACAACTTAAATCCATGGTGCTTTTTGAGCTTCATGCTACTCCCACAGCTGGGCATTCAGGGTTTACCAAAATCTATGACCGGGTCAAATGTTTTTTTTTTTTTCTGGGATGGTATGAAAAATGATGTTTTCACTTTTGTAGTAGATTGTGATGTTTTCCAAAGCAACAAAGGTGAAACCATCAAACCTCCTGCCACACTCCAACCTCTTCCGATTCCACCCACTATTTGGAGGGACATCTCTATGGATTTTATTGTGGGATTACCTAAATAAGGAAATAAGTCCATCATCACGGTGGTTGTGGACCATATTCCAAGTATGATCATTTCTATGCTCTTCAACACCCATTTACCGCATAAACTGTGGTTCAACTTTTCATGGATCATATCTTCAAGCTTCATGTCATGCCTCATTCTATTGTTTCTGATCGAGATCCAACTTTCACCAACATTTTTTGGCAAGAAATATTTAGAGTCCAAGGCACCCAATTGCATTTCAGCACCGCCTATCATCCCCAGACTGATGGTCAAACTGAAGTCGTCAATAAGTGTTTTGAGAATTATTTGAGGTGTTTTTCCTCTGAAAGGAAAAATCAATGGGCTCAATGGTTACCCATAGCTGAATGGTGGTACACCACTTCTTACCATACAACTACTCGCATGACTCCTTTTGAAGCAATATATGGCCAAAATCCACCTTCAGTTCTCTCCTACATTCCAGGTTTATCGAAGATGTAGGCGGTTGACCAAACACTTACAGTTCGTGAGGTTATTATTCATACCCTCAAAGAGAATTTGGTCATGCCTCATAATCGCATGAAGCAACAAGCCGATCAAGGTCACTCAGAACGACAATTTGCTGAAGGAGACCAATTATTTTTTCGAATGCAAACTTATAAGAAAACTTCACAGTTCTCAAGCGCATTGGGCAGGTGGCCTATTAGTTAGCTTCACCCAATCATTCTAAGCTCCATCTTGTTTTTCATGTCTCTTGCTTAAAGAAGGTGATTGGAACTAAGTGCCAAACTCAAACCAACCTTCCTGAGTTGGATGAAGAAGAATCCATTTGGTTGCAACCACGAGAAGTTTTGGACCAACGAGTGTGTCATCTTTGTCAGCATACCATCGAGGAAGTGTTAGTTCAGTTGAAAGATACAACTCCAGTAGATGCCACCCGAGAGCCCGCTAACATTCTGCAACAATTTCCTCATCTCAAGCCTTGAGGACAAGGCTGATTCTAAGGGGGAGGGCATGTTAGGGACCTAAGATACCTAACCCCTCAAGTGGGTAGAATAATATATTTCCATGTAATAAATTTCATATTAATAAGGCCTAGCAATAAGGAGGAATAATTCAAATGTAAGAAGACCTAATAAAAGCTTCCACTTCTAGAAGGATCTTCCTCTAGATTTTTCTTTTGGATAGATAGATTTAGTATAAATAGGAATAGAGGGTATGAGAAGTTTTGTCTTGGATATTATTGTAATAAAGATCTTCTCTATTGGAGGTTTCCCCTTTGAAGAGGCAAGTGAACATTGCTCTCAGTAATCAAAGTGCTCTTTTTGGTGTTACTCTAGTATTATTTTGGTATTATTGTGGTGTTGCTCTAGTTATATCATTGTTTATCTGCCATTTCTAGATAATTTTTCTGTTCTACATACTATTTTATATATGGAATATTACAAAACGACCGAGGTGAAGTAAAGAATGCATACATGACATTTTCCTCCGCAAATTCAACCCAGAATTTCAGTGGCATGTCGCAAAGTGACATGGACTCATTATTGGCCCAAAAAGAACGCACCAAAAGGAGGCCTAATTGGGCCGGATGAGGAAAACCCATTTCAACAACATGTATGCAGGCCTAGAATCCTATCAATTCTGGTTTCCAACCCATAATTTTTCCCCAATTTCAAATTTTTCCCTGATCAGTCTCGTGACCGGGTCCTTCCCGCGTACCTTTCCGGGGCCATATCTTACTCATCCAGATTCGTATTTTCACCAAAAAAAGGCAACGAAAATGTAGATAATAGAGATACAACATGGGAACATTAAAATATTTTTTGTGGTTGTTTGGTATAAGGGAAAATCCTTTCAAGGTTCAGGCCCAGGGGGTCCCCTCACTGAAACAAGCCCAAATCAAAGCCATGCTTCAACCAGATCATAAGGAAACTTATAGGTAGAAAATGGGGGGTACAATTAGGTCTGAAAAGTGCCTGAACAATGAGATTTTCCTTACATACAATGACCAAAGCCCAAAGGCCCCTTTCCCTCCTAAGCAACTCTAAAATTTCCCCACACTTTGGGGATTCATCCTGGTGAATCTGACAGCCATGAATGGTTGGGTACTGTACTAAATCACCTCACTTATAGCTGCAAAACATGGCAACAATCAAAGAGTCTTTAGGATGGCACAAATCCCAAGGAAAATGGTGATGTGGCATATTGATTTTGTCGTTTTATGAAAAATGACTTTTTGTAATATGTAGTCTCACATAATTTACTTTTGTCATATATACATTGTAATTAAGAAGTCAAATCAGATTTGATTTGATCCCTTTTGTATAAGTTTCCCTTTTAGATAAGATTCCCTTTTAGGATAAGGTTACTTTTTGGTAAAAAGACAAAAACATTTTAGGGTTGGTCCACTTGTCACTTTTCCAAAAGTGACAAGTGTCTTGTGACCTAACCCTAAGCCTTCACCTCTCCTTTATAAATAAGAGGGTTGGCATTGTAAAAAAAGAGGATGAATATAGTAACAAAGCTCTGCTAAAATTTTCCAAACTCTTTGTGCATGTGATACTTGTTGAATTTCAGTTGTTGGGTATGCCACTTTTTGGTTAAGGGTTGAGGGGTAGAAGCAAATACTTGTTTTATTATCTATCTCTAGGAGGGATTGGTTTGTTAGGTGTTTGTTGTTGCTTCCTTGGGTTTAACTTACTTTCTTTCATTGTCTAACAACTTTGTTTAACTTGTTTGATGTGTTTTAGTGCAGATTTTCTGAAGTACTCAGTTGTTTTCATCCTTAGCTAGTGGTCGAGAGTCTTAGGGCCCCTTAGGACAACCCTTAAATAATCCTTTTAGCTTATTGTTCATACTTGTTTGCTTCCTTATCTTGTTCATGTATATTTCTGTTATGTTTTTCTACTATTAACCTTGCTGTCCCAAATAAGAAAATTGACCATTTTGGGCAATTACCCCCCCCCACGGGACAACCATCTTAGTTGGCTGTTATATATATTTTATGTGCACATTTCTGTTTCATTTACTTTAGTTTTTCCGTATGAAATAACTAAAATTTCGTTGTTTTCCTGCAAGAACATAAACCGGTCACCTACTTTGCTTCTCCTAAGCGGTTGTGGACCACCTAAATACTTGTTTAAGGAAAATGGGCCAGCAGGACAACGAAGAAAAAACATCAAATCAGATCGGTAAATCTACCCAATCACTCTCATATTCACTTTCACCCATTCCACAATTTTTGGCACACATACCCATGTTGATATGCTTTGTTTGTGTAGATAGTTTGAGTAGCTTACTTGTAAATTTTTGTTTATAAAATTTGATCTGTACTTGCATAGATAATCATCTGTATTTCTAAATTCCAATAAGTAAACTTCCAATCCTCATACAAGGAATCAATTGGGGATTTCATGCACATGGAGGCCTTACCGCTCACAAAGAGCCTCAACCCATTCCTTTGGGTTGGATGATATAATTGTTTACTTGTAAATTAATTCATTTTGTCATATTTTTCATTGTATAATTTTTCATTCACTAATCTACAAGTGGATGCCCCTAAAGGGTCCATGCAAAATCAACAAGTTAAATACACTAAAACAACCACAAAACACTTGAAAACAAAGCAAGGGTCCACCCCATACACTCAAAACAAAACCTATACTATTTAGCTATATACATACACATATTATTTAGCTGTGACATATATGTCACATACTTATTTTACTTTCTTTTGTATAAAGTTTTAGGTAGATTTCAAATTTATTGACGAGGAGGCATGCTTTTGAAAGCAGGACATGACCTCACCACGTGGATGGCCTGGTCCTTTATTTCAAGGAATTTCAATTTTATAGGATACTAAGAGTCAAATCCATGGAGTCTTCATTAGGAGCCCCTTGAAAGTTGTATAATTAGTATAAATCGAGTGGTATTTCCTTAGTACCACACGATCAAGGAGTTGAATAACTCAATTTGTTTGGAATACTACTCTGTCTGGGTAAGATCAGCTAAACCTCCCTTTAGGGGGGTCCTGGGCCTCTTCCTTTTCACAGGTATCCTTCTTCCATCCAAGCGTCTTTAAGATCTTGAAAGCGCTAGTGACGAGAAGTGGATAATCCCTTCTTCTCTGAATTGCATGGGGCACTCTTCAACCTAACCACCATGGTCTGCTAAAACTACTATTCTTATACCGGTTGGAACAGTTCCATGATGTGTTTTCTTGATTGGGATAACCTTCAAAACAGTGTGGTGGCCAAGGCATGTGTTAATAACTAAAAATTCACCAACAAAAGACATTTAAAGTCAAACCTTTTGTCAGTCCACCCTTCATCCACGAACCAAAATTGAAGTTGTAAATACTCTCCCAAGCATATTTGAAAAAACTTGTAAAAAGGTTGTTCATATCCATTTACAACCCCCTTTTTGATTTGGAAAACTTTCGGGATCACTTCCAGGGTCACCCTGGTGGGTATCAAGCCATTCTGGGTTTGTTTCCCTGTCTTAAAATCTCCGAACAACTTGTTGTTCGCAATTTACAACCATCTAAAAATACTTGGATGTAGCTTTTAAACTCACGTTTCATCCCGTTTTTCCACTTTTTCCCTTGAGGCATCCATTGGTATATTTTCCAAGACCCTGGTTTACCCCGAGAACCCATTCTAGGCCATTTTCCAAGGCTTTAAGGGAGCAAACAACTCACTGTTTTCTTTGTTTAGTTCGTTGTCCTAAAAATCAACGAGCTTATTTTCATCCTATTGTCCATAATTTTCACCCCCCAGGCCATTTTGGCCATCCAAGAAGTTGAGGGAGGACAACACCAATGGTGGGTGGTCTTGAGAAAGACTTTTTGTAAGTCTTTCACCTCTCCTTTCTCCCCTTCATTACCGCCTCAGGCGAAGGACCATATGAGGTGCGTGTAGTCTTTTCCTCGTGCTGAGTTATCAAAGAGGCTGTAACCGGCTTCACAGTTGAATAGGTCGGATTTGTCCCAACCAACAACTTTTTCTTATAACAGTGGAGGAGTACACCTCTATCATGAATAATTATGATTGGGATATAATGTTAGGATGGGAGAGGAGGTTAGTAGCGAGTTCCATGTGGCTCTATAAGATCAAGTATGCGACAGATGACAACATTGAGAAGTTCAAATCAAGGTTCATGGTGAGAGGGTTCTCTTAGAAAGAGAGAGTGGATTATGAGGAGACATTTTCTCTAGTCACCAGGCACCCTTCCATTCGAGAAGTTACACCCTTATTTTCATTTATGGGATGGAGGATACATCATATGGATGTGAAGATAACTTTCCTTAATGGGTTCATTCAAGAAGAAGTGTACATAGAATAGCCTAAGGGATTTGATGTAAACGGGAAAGAGTCCCATGTTTGCAGGCTTAATAAATCCTTGCATGGACTCAAGTAGGCATAGAGAGAATGGTGTTCTAGGATAGATGGATTGATCCAGATTGGAGATCATTATATTATTTTTCATCTATCTTGATGTTTTCAGAGTGGAAAAAATTGGAGGAATAAGCTTGCATGGTTATTTTAACTGCAGGTCCCATTTTGAGGAATTAAATGACATATTGTGGTGTCAAAAATTTCACCGCTTTAGATGAGACCTCTTTATGTTGATATACACTCAAATACCTTTCTAATGTCGCAAAAATTATTTCAACAAAGAATGGGGAAATACAACTACACAACATTCGCAAAATAACACAAATATTTTCTTTGGGAAACCCTTACAAGAGAAAACCCAACTAGAAGGTGAGGTTGCTCTGCTCTCTTTTATTTGGTATGGAAATCATGAAAATACAAAGCATAATACACTCTCTATAGAGTTACCTGAGACCTGTGATGTGTTAGGCTACTACAAAACATTAACTTTCTCTATTATGCTCTCTAATTTTCCCATTCCCAATTGTTCTGTTCTACTATGGAAAAAAATACAATAACATAGGATGGAACCCCTTATCCTCCTAGCGACCTGGTATTTAACATAGCTCAATAATCATCTAGGTTTAGGGCATTGACTTTCTCAACCCTCATTCAATGATCGGATTTGGACCATCTAGGATGTTCTTACAAAATCCACTACGTGGATAGCCCCACATGTCTAAGTAATGGAGGCTAACATGGCATCCACTCACACCATGGTGATTAATATGGTAGGTTAACTTGTGAGAGGCATAAATTTTGCATACAAACTCCAATTGAGGACCTTATTGCACCATTGGAAATATCTCAGTGTGTAGAATATAGGAGACTACTCCATAGTGAGGTTTGGAGCATAAAAAAATGTTGTTTGATGCCTCAAAATGGCTCTGGAATATTTTAGACATTTTTTTGGACCAAATTTCCAAGTTTGGACTAGTCGCTAAAATGGCTCTACAAGTTGAGTCCTACAATTTTTTCACCTATAAAGAATCAAGATAGATGAAAAATAATATAATGATCCAATCTAGATCATTTGTATTTTCAGGTTATATGTGTAATACAAAATAAGTTGAAGCATCCATAAGTTTATGTGAGGTGGAGCTATTCAGGGTTCCATCTACCTCTCCTAATCACATGTGTGAATATTCACAAAATGAGGATGAAAACCCAATAACTATCCTACCAAACTCACTTTTATTAATTGCTTGAATAAGGTTCAACTCCTTTGAAAATTTAGCATCATCTCCGACAATAAGAGGAGATGGACAGGACGTGGAAGATATTTTCCACACGAGCCCTACTTACAACACGTCTTAGTTTTAGGGCCCTTCATTTGGACAATGGGAACTCCAGTTTGGATTTCCTTGTGGTAAGCAGGTGGAGGAAGGTTTTTTTCCTTCTTTTGCTCATATCTTAGAGATGGAGGGACCAAGGTTCATTGGGTGATCGCTTGACTTAGGAATCCTAGTAAAAGGAACAAATCCTTGATCGCGGGAGGTAGTGAAAAAAAAACAGGTGCACAAGGTTATTCATAAGAAGGGACCCTCGGTTCGCATGGTGGTTGGAGTAAACATTAAAATAGAGAAAATTCTAGATTTAATTGGGAAAACCTTCATAGGGAAGTTCTTTGGTAGACATATGTCGAAGGAAAAAATGAATTTCTAGCTGAAAAAACAATATAAGTCACTTATAGGATACACTCCTTCCTTCAATGTTTTGATTAGAGGTTGGTTTACTTTTCATTTTCGTACATCTGAGCATGCTGAAGATATTTTGGGAGGGGTGTGGTTTTGGGGGAACTCCTATCTATCCCTTAAACTATGGAATCCCCTCTTTAACTCTCAAGTGGAGAAAACATCCAATTCTCTAGTGTGGGTGAAAGTCTTGGGTTTTCCCCTTGAATATTGGACGATGGATGATTTGAAAAATAAAAGTTTTGTGTATACAAAATTGCAAGTGAAATATGTATGTGTCTTGGGCAATTGGATCAAGTTGCAAGCACATGAAAATATTGAGTTTTTTGTACTTAAAATGAACAACATAAACAAATATAAACAACCATCAAAATAAGCACATAACACAACAAAATGATAAAGGCATTCATCCCTCTCTTGGGCTACATCTCCTGGTTCACCTTCCAATGGATCATTTTCATTATATGCTCAAAGTGTTAAAAACAATGCCTTACAATTCTCATAATGAAAAATAGATGGCTCCAATGGCTCCAGAATGTCCAAAGACCCATAGTTAGGCTCTTTCTGCACCTGGTTTGGCCAAAAAAATGAAGAAAATACTCTTCCTGGAAGTTTTTCCCCAATACTTGTCTCTGCTCTCCAAAATGCACCTAGAATGACCAAATTAGGCCTCTGCCTCACCAAACCTAGCTCCCACATGCAATCTAGGTTGTGGGCGAATTTGTCACACCATTAGAACGACTAACACCTTTCTCGGCGGAGATCTTGGTCGTATGGCCCCATGTGGCCAAGAGCTGGCACTAATTTTCCTCACCCGTCGACTAGTTTCCAGTTGGTTCCCCGTGTGCTGGTCACATGGAGTTTGCTGAGGATTGTGCCCATGGGTTGGGGCTAAGCCCCGACCTTTTTTCCGGCCTGACTAACCATTACTTCAAGCTTAAATATACAGTTTCAACTATATAGTTAAGAACTAATGGGAGGTGGGTTGGTATCCCAACCTACGTGAAGTCTTTCCCATGCCCAAAGGTCGCGGGTTCAATTCTGGTGGATTCCATACCAAAATTTTACACACTGATGGGGTGCCACGTGGTGGCCCCTAAGTGGGTGACATGGCACTCAAATATTCATCCATGAACATGCCACGTGTCGACCAAGGAATGGTCCATGTCAACCAATGTACAATCAACCTGCCAAATAACCAGCCAAGTTAGTAGTACAATCACTCTGCCACATCATGTGTACGGTCATACGGTCAGCTTCCATGTCAGCCTATATGGATTGCACAATCAACAAATTTTGCATATTTGGAAAAATGGACAGAACGCAATAACTCTCTCATACGAACTTCGTTTGATCCCGTTCAAGTTGCAGTGGGATCGTGAGGACGATATCTACACAAAAAAACTATTTTCGATAAATTTAGAACACTTTGATTTTTGAGCAATTTTTGTTCCCTTGGATCACTCCTCCCCATTGGGAAGATTTTGGATCTCCAAAAGACTATTTTAGTCAGTCTATAGATGATGGTACAATTCCCTCACCTTTCCAACCTCAATCCATTTAGATTTTTTGGATTTGTGCCTTTGAGGCCAACACAAAGGTACTCCACATTCCCTCGTTTTGAAGTTCTTATATTTCCGTCAATGATTGTATCCTCATGCAATTCTGAAAGATATGCTGGCTAAAAGTCATCTATTGAAGGAATTTGAACATGCTCTCCTTGATCATCAATCAAAGGAGGCTCATACAATCTCAAATTCTCAACATTAAAAACTGCATATATTTTCATATAAGGAGGCAAATCCAAACAAAAGGCATTGTTACCAATTTTTTCAAGAATCTTAAAAGGTCCATATCTGATTGGTTTTAACTTTTTACCTTCTCCTTTAAGCCTCTCTTTGCTGATGTAAATCCAAACTTCATCTCCAACTTGCAAACTGTGATCAACACGATGCTTGTCATGTCTTGTCTTGTACTTGGCTTAGCTCTTTTCCAACTATTCTTGTACCATTTGATGCACTAATTGAATGTGTTCAATGAAATTATTTGCTCTATCAATGTCATAATGACCATCAATAGCAACATCCTTCCCAAAGATAAAATCTAAAGAATATTTTGGCAAATAACTAAAACATGCCTCAAATGGAGATGGTTGAGTCGATGAATGCTTAGCCCGGTTATAAGGATGTTGAATGTAGTGCAGGTGCTCATCCCAAAGCTTAGGATGTTTTTTTCAATAACCACAAAGAAGATGTACTATTGTTCTATTCACCACTTCTGTTTGACCATCAGTTTGTGGATGACATGTAGTTCTCTTTTTCAACTTGTTGTCCATGAGTGCCCATAAGCTTGACCAAAAGTTCCCAATAAATCGAGAATCTCGATAAAAAATTATAGATTTGGGCAACCCAAAATGTACCCACACATGTTGAAAGAACATTTGTGTCATTTGTTCAACTGTAACCTGCTTCTTACAAGGCATCAAAATACACATTTTGCTGAAACGATCAACCACAACATAAAGATAATCATGATTCTTTTTAGAAATAGGTAATACTCCTACAAAGTCTAGGGAAATGCTTTCCAAAAGGACGAGAAGGAACCACAAGTGGAGTATACAATCCTAACTTGTTGTTGCTAGGCTTACTTGTAGCACATAAAGAGCATCTACTTACATATCATGAAACACTTTCATTCATTTTAGGCCAATAACAATACCTTTGAAAATTAGCCACTATCTTGCCTACACCAAAGTGGCCAACAATAAGAGAAGAATGTGCTTCCTTTATAATGTTAACTCTTTCACCCTGTGGAATACATAGTCTTCCAAGATAATACAAAATCTTATCATGTACATGGTAATCCAATTCCTCAACTTGGTTAGAATGACACAAAGTTGAAGAAGCCTCTTTAAAATCAACATCTAAAGCATACTGCTCAACATAGCTCTCATGCATGATAGAATTATGCTTAAGAATAACTGAAGCACTAACAATAGGCCTAGAAATAATATCAACAACTTTGTTATAAATGCCTTTCTTATACCTGATAACCAAGTGGAATTTTTGTAGGAAACCCATCCATTTGAAGTGCCTTGCTTGTTGTATCTTTGTTTGTGGTTAATTAATTAATTAATCTATTTTTAAGGTCACGACTAAGACACACCAAATTGGTGTATGAGACCCCCTTATTTGTGGGACAAGGTACCCCTCTCCGCCCAACGATTTGATTGGTAAAGTATACAGAGGTATAAATACCCTACCCCCCTCTGGATTTGAACTTGTGGCCTCTTAAGAGGAAACACATGTTCTTAACCCTTATGCCCACTCAGGTTGTGTGACCTCTTAAGAGGAAACACATGTAAGTATTGCAATGGTTGATGATCTGTGTGAATACTAGTCTCTTTTCCCAACAAATAGTGTCCATTTTTTCACACTTTACACCAATGCGTACAACTCCTTGTCATATGTAGGATAATTAATCACTGCACCATTAAAAGTTTCAGAATGATAACAAATGAGCTTACCATGTTGCAACAAGATTGCTCCCATGGCACAATTACTTGCATCTGTTTGTATCTCAAATGGTTGTCTTAAATTAGGAAGTGCAAGAACTGGAGCTGCATTTGTTTTCTCGTTCAATGCATCAAAATATTTTTGTTGCCTTCCTCCCCATTGGAAAACTTTCTTAATGCTTGTCACTGCATGTAATGGAGCTGCAATTGAAGAAAAGTTAGCAATGAACTTTCTCCAATATTGGGATGCTCCCAAAAAGATTCTAACCTTTGTTACATTGTTGGGCTTGGGCCAATCTAAAATGACTTTGACCTTGGAAGGGTCAATTTTCAGTTCTCCTCCTCCAACAATATGCCCCAAGTAAACAAGTGAGGTATTTCCAAACTCACATTTATACATATTTAAAAACAAATTTTCTTTCTTCAAGACATCTAAACCTTGCTTCACATGCCTAACATGTTCTTCATGAGATTTTCTAAATATCAAAATGTCATCCAAGTAGACAATTACACATTCATCAAGAAAAGTCCTTAAAACACCATTCATAACTCTCATGAATGTTGTAGGAGAATTACAAAGCCCAAATGGTATAACCATCCATTCAAATAAACCTTGCTTTGTTTTGAAAGTTGTCTTCCATGTGTCTCCTTCAACAATCCTAATTTGATGATAACCACTTCTCAGGTCCAACTTAGTGAAGTACTTAACATCTTTCAATTGATCAAGCAAATCATCAATTCTAGGAAGAGGGTAATGATTCTTTACCATAATCGTGTTCAAGGCTTTGAAATCTACACACATGCGCCATGTACCATCTTTCTTTGGTACTAAAACAATTGGTAACCCACATGGAGATGTGTTTGGAATGATAACCACTTTGTCAAGCAAATCTTGGATTTGTTTTTTAATTTCATCATTCTCCATGACTGACATCCTGTACATGCCAATGTTTGGAAGAGGACAATCTTCTTGCAATTGGATTTCATGTTGGATACCTCTTTTAGGAGGCAATCCTTTTGGCTCCTGAAACATCTCATGATATTGGTTAACAACCTCATACAAATCATATTTTAACTTTGCATAACATCCTTGTAAAGCTTCTTTTTCAACATTGTTTTTGGGTTTTATCATCAAGAGTACAAAATTCTTACTAGCATTGACTAATCTCTTCATTTGTCCAACATTTACAAGTGACAAATTCAACTTTTTTGTATGTGCTCTAACAATGTACTCAACTCCATTTTTAAAAAAATGATATTTGTTCTCATGACGATGAAATATGGCTCTCCGATCATATAAATACGGGCTTCCCAACACAATACCACAAATATCTAATGGAATAACATCAAGCTCTACCTCATCTATAAAGTTTGCAGTGATAGAAAATCTAAGTTTACATCTTTTTGTCACATGCACATTGGCATTGTCACATATCCAACCTAGAGAATATGGTTTAAGATGAGGAGTAGTTTCCAAATGCAATTTCTTGACAGTGTCTTAAGAAATGAGGTTTGCTTGAGATCCAATATCAAATAGAGTATCTATCTTGGTATGTTTTGAAATAACCCTTATGTGGAAAAGATCTATTCTTTATTTTTCTTATTGAGCTTCATTGAGGCTACTACTTGAA
This sequence comes from Picea glauca, assembly GCA_000966675.3. Lineage (NCBI taxonomy): Eukaryota > Viridiplantae > Streptophyta > Pinopsida > Pinales > Pinaceae > Picea > Picea glauca. Next base: position 254,524 of record JZKD02S2116804.1, read on the forward strand.
GAACTAGTACTGGCAATAGAGTCCTTACCATGAAAACCCATTGTTGTGATTTTTGATTCATTTCCCGAATCAGATCCTAAATCATGTTGTGTAGCTGCAACAGTTTTTGGCTTCACTTTGTTGTTGAAATTTTTGGGTCTCTTTTCAGGATGAAGTTTCCAACAATGGTCTTCATCATGGCCATCTTTTGAAAAATGTTTACAAGAGAGTTTTTCTCCCTCTTTCTTGACTAAAGAATTCTTCTTTCCATTTCCTCTTTCCTCTATCTCCATTATAAAATGGCTTCTTGCTTCCCTCTTGAGGATCATTCCTCCCTCTTGCTTCTAAATGAGTTTCCTATACACAAAATTCATCTAGATTTGTAGGGTTAAACATAAGAATTGTGTGTCTCAAGTAGCTATGCAATCCTCCAATGTATTTGAGTAAATTTTCTTGAGAAGATAAATCTATACCCAAAATCAAATATCTTTTTCTAAATTCTTGAGTGTAGCTTTGCACATTTTTCCTTTTAGCTTGTCTAAAGTTTTGCCAATCCATAATATATTTCTACATGTATGCTAATGGATAAAATTGCCTTTTAATTTCAACAATAAAATCATTCCAAGAGGATAAAACTTTGCCATGTTTATTCATGTCGTCTTGAGTTTTGGATTCCCACCAAATGAGTGCTGCACTTTCCAATCTAAGAGAAGGAAGTTGAATCCTAGTTTCATCATCTTGGATTCTTTGTATCCTACAATACACTTCAATATGACAGATCCAATTATCCAATTTCTCAGCATTTACCTCTCCATTGTACATAGGCAATTCAAACTTAATATCAAGCTTAAGCAAATGAGTTTGTGGAGGAATTTTACCATGTTCTTTTGGAGAATTTGGAGATGGTTGTGAAATGGTAGAAGACGTGGAAGATGGAGGTGAAGGAGGTGGAGTGTCACCATTCCCTCCATTCCATTTTAGATTCTTTTCATCATTACCTTCATTACCTCTTGGAGGATTTGAGCTTTCTCCTTGAAACCTTTCATTCATTTATTCAAATAAAACTTTCACCATTTTTGTCATATCATAAAGGCTATTCTGAAAGTTTCATCTTCTAAAGTAGGAATTTCATGACTCTCCTCATGAGTCATACTTGGTGAATGCCTCCTTGAAGCTTGAGCTGATTGAATGGTTCTCCTTCTTGAAAGTCGAGAACTTGGATCTACAAGTTGTCCTTCTCCTCTTGTGACATTCAACCTTGTAAGCATCAGAAAACAAAAAACACTTGCAAACAATAAAACCTTCAAAAACCTTTGCTCTGATACCAACTTGATTTGAAAATGAAAAGGTTTGTGTATACAAAATTGCAAGTGCAATATGTATGTGTCTTAGGCAATTGGATCAAGTTGCAAACACATGAAAATATTGAGTTTTTTATACTTAAAATGAACATCATAAACAATCATAAACAACCATCAAAATAATCACATAATATAGCAAAATGATAAAGGAGTTTACCCCTTTCTTGGGCTACATCTCCTGGTCCAACTTCCAATGGATCATTTTCATTATATGCTCAAATTGTTAAAAACAATGCTTTACAATGCTCAGAATGAAAAATAGATGGCTCCAATGGCTCCAGAATGTCCAAAAACCCCTAGCTGGGCTCTTTCTGCACCTGGTTTGGCCAAAAAATGAAGAAAATACTCTTCCTAGAAGTTTTTCCCCAATACTTGTTGTCTCTACTCCAAAACGCACCTAGAATGACCAAAATCGACCTTTGCCTCAACAAACCTAGATCTCACGTGCAATATGGGTCATGGGTGGATTTGTTGCACCGTTAGAACAACTAGCACCTTTCCCGATGGAGATCTCGCTCGTATGGCCCCATGTGGCCAAGTGTTGGCACTAATTTTCCACACCCATCGACTAGTTTCCTGTCAGTTCCCCGAGCGCCTGGTCACATGGAATTTGATGAGGGTTGTGTCCACGGGTTGGGGCTAAGCCCCGACCCTTTTTCCGCCCGACTAACCATTACTTCAAGATTAAATATAAAATTCCAACTATATAGTTAAGAACTAATGGTAGGCGTGTTGGTGGCCCAACCTACGCGAAGTCTTGCCCACGCTCGAAGGTCGCTGGTTCGATTCTGGTGGAGTCCATACCAAAATTTTACACACAGAGGGGGTGCCACGTGGTAGCCCCTAAGTGGGCCACGTGGCACCCAAACATTCGTCCACGAACATGCCACGTGTCGAACAAGGATTGGTCCATGTCAACCAATGTACAATCAACCGACCAAATCACCTTTCCAGTTAGCAGTCTAATCACCCTGCTATGTGTCCATGCCATGTCAACTGTACAGTCCTATGGTTAACTTCCACGTCAACCGGTATAGATTGTACATACTGTACATTCAACAAATTTTGCATGTTTGAAAAAATGGACAAAACGAGATAACTCCCTCATACGAACTCTGTTTGAGCCCATTCAAGTTGTATTGGGATTGTTAGGACGATATCTATACAAAGAAACCATTTTTGAGAAATTTTGAACACTTTTATTTTTGAGCATTTTTTGATCCCCTGGATCAATGGATTTCCTCTCTGGGTTGGGATATATCTAAAAAAACAATCAAGGTGGATGATTCATTTACTTCATGCCAAAATCGTGTTGTGGTGAGAGTGTTGGTTGAAATTAATACTAGAGAGGTCTTCTGCAACAATATTGAATTAAAGTCAGAGGGTAGGGTTCATTTGAAAATATTAGACTGACAAAACCCACCCTTTTGATGTGTTTGGTGTCACAAACATGGTCACGTGGATCTCAAATGTATAAATAAATTTACTCGAAAGGTTTGGAGAAGGAAGGGCACTTCCTCCCCTAGAATCCCAAATGCATGGAGAACAATACACTCAGGTCACAATGAAAGATCTAGGTTGAGGGATAGTGAGGAAACACTAGATAATATACATTTATGATTAGAGAAAAAGGATAGGGAAGAGGAATGCGTTTAGGGGGAGCAGGACTGTCAAGTTTTAGGGAGAAGGGATCTGATGTTGAGTGTAGAGCAAGAAGACATCCAAACACCTAATTTGATCACACACAATATTTAGATGGAAGGAGAGGCAGTGGTGGAACTTAGCGTGATTGAGGAAATGAAGAATGATGGTGGGTTTGAAATTTACAATTAATTGAAGGTATGTCCACTTCCCATTTTCCATACTCCAAATTGTTTAATATGGAAAAGTGGCCTAAATTGGTCGAGGGGACTAAGAATCTGATCCTGGGTAAGGTAAAGAGTTCAAGACTTGGAAAAATCCACACCCCTTCAAAATCGAACTCGGGTCCCTTAAAGAAACCCTAATTTCCCATGGCATCAAACCAATAGTCATCATTGAAAGGGGAAAGCGATGAAATCGCTAGTGGGGGAAATAAACCTGTCACATCAAGGAATGGACGAGGACATTATCAACTTAGGCTGTTAAAACCTCCAGATTAGGAGAAAAGTTTGTCGAGTTGGTTGGGTATTTCTAAGTCCAATGACACATATGATGCTATAAGTCACAAGTCCTGTAGTGTACCCTTCACTACCCAGGTTCACCCAACCTCTTATTTTTTACCATTCATTACATGGATTTAAAAAACAAATGCATTTAACCAGAATTAAACACACTTAATTCGCAGAGTAAAATATATAAGTTATTGTTACCATTAACAAACCATGGCATGCAACAGTATTTTATTTACACAGCGGAAAACATGATACAAAACAACACAATCATGTCAAATGTGTTAAAACATAACTCAGATTACTTATCTTTTATCTGCTGTAGCATTCACCAACCAAGTGCAGGCCTTCCACGAACCTCCCAGCCTTAAACCACACTGTTCATCAGCTCAACAGTAGGTCACCCCCGAGCTGGGACCGAGCTCCACCCCCGAGCAAGGAATCTAGTCTCAGGCTGAGGTTACAGGGAAAACAATCGCATACACATTCAATAGGAAGAAGCTCTCCCAGGAATCTCCCACGCTCACTGCACACAGAACCTCATTCCCCACATGCCTGTTCCACTCCAGGAGAGTGCACCTTCTCTGTCACCTAGACAGTCCTTCGGCTGCCAGTCTCCCTTACCTTGGGTTACAGGAACAGACCAGACCGGAATTCTCTGGGCTCTATGATAGCTACAGGGATTCCTTCCAGGAGTTCTCTTCTCCCTCTACGCACTCCCTCACCTGGAGGAGTCGCACACAGGCCAACAAGCCTCACGCAGTCCAGCACTGCGTAGTCACATTAATCCACGGAAAAACACAGGAATTGCTTCCCAAAAGGTTCGGCTGTCACGGGATAATATTACGGGGCGGTTTCAGAGCAGGCTTCACGCATAGGCTAGCTCAATTTTCCCGAACCACCAGGGATTCTTCCACTCGAGTTTAACACAGGGAATTCGGGTTCAGGAAATGCGCTGTCGGGTTGACTAGAACAGACATAGACTCTTAGCTGTGGATCGGGTATTACACGGTTTCCCTCCGACAAAACACAGCTCACGATTTCAGAGATGAATCAGGGTATCCAGCAGAGGTCGTACGAGTTCCACGCACAGAGGTTTTGGTTCAGAATGGAGGAGAGCCCCCATCCACGGTTCAGTTCAGGGCTTATATTTGCATGCACCAGGGTTGACACTTGTCACCCTGGGAACTGCATGCATCCCATCCGTACACCTTCCTCCCACCACTTGGGAACTCACGGGTCCTTCCAAAGGACTTAGGATAAAATAATGTGCACATGGATTCTTAGGAACAATAATAA
>JZKD02S2116804.1:275540-289533 GCA_000966675.3 Picea glauca
ATTTATTTGAGGATCCTCGTCTTCTTTCCGAACGATCTACCATCATCCTTTCGCGTCGGCTATGTCCTCTCACCCTGAGCGAAATCACCTCCGCTCGTGGGTTTCAATGGCTCCTCTATCGCTTAACGGTTTGTTGATCATTTCCCCTTAGATACAACTTAATCCACACAACTTCATCATCTGGCTCTCCAAATCCCTTGCCCCTCTTTCTGGCTAGCTCTCCTTAGCAGAGGAGAACCAGGATCGACAATTCGCAGGGGAGAACCCAACAAAGGAAAATTCAAAAACTTAACTGGCGAATCAACATGAAGAACCAGGGAAGTTCCACAACTAGCATTAGGTTTTTATGAATTGGAAATTTTTGTTACTACTAAATATGTTTATCACCATTTTCACATGGAAGAACTGTAATTTATTTGGAACAATTGTCATAGTTCTCTCATGCATAAATAAACACTTACGCTTCTTTGGAAGCAGCAGAGATTGTGTACTCTGCCTCTTGTACTTTTTTGAAATTTAACAATTTTTTTAATCTAAAACAATCCCAACTGTTACTGTTAAAAAAAAATATGCTTTACACTAAAGAAACAAAATGTTCGTTCTCGAGTTCATCATAATTATCAATTTGCACTACAATAAACACTTTATCATGATTAATGTATCTTTCAACAAGGTGAAATCATAGACATATACAAAAGATATATTGAGTTTACAATTTGTAATCATATATGATATTGAACAAGGAGTTTAATAAATAATTACTTTTGTGGATTTTAAGTAAGACCACCATGAATGATGCATTCATATAAATTTATCACATTGTGTTTTGATGCATTGTATTTTGGGAATCGTGCCTCTATTTAACATGGGTGTTTTAATGTGTTTTACACATTTTGAATGAAAAAATCATTATTTAATGAATATTATAAAAGATAAATATTACAAATGGTGGTTTCTTTTATAGATATTTGTGCCTAATAAAATTTGTATGTTAATTAGGACCATCACAATGTTAGTGGGTTGACCTATATACCTTTATATGTGAGTGAGTTTGTATGTTAATTAGGGACCATCACAATGTTAATGGGTTGACCTATATACCTTTATATGTGAGTGAGAAGTTTAGGATAGGAGAAATATTTATTCTATCATCTTATTATAGATAGACTCATATCCTTTTGAGGCTAAGGTATGTTGGTCTCAATTTTTATGAGGTTAATTCCATCCAGGGAAACATGGGATAATATTGAGAAAACATCATCAAATGAAAATGGTTTTTTTTAATTTTATCAAGTATATAACTTTTTCTATTCAATTTCATTGATTTATTCTAAGTTGCGTAATACATGGCTAATATGTATCTTTAATGTTTATGTCAATGATGGTATCTCCCACTTGAAATGTGTCAATCAAATGCTTATTATTAATGATAGTGAATTTTGTCTATTAAATATCACTAGGTTAGATGGCCATGTGGCGCTTCAAAAAGCACTCATAGTACAACATGAGTGTTGGATTGTAATTGATGATGAAATGGGTGACATAAATGTTTATGAAACAATTTTAGGCCAAAATAATTTTGTTGATCCCTAGAAAAACCCCATGATAAGTGCAAAACTCCTTGTTAATCCCTAGATATTGAATTATTACATTTCTAGTGTTATATTTGTATGTAGGCTAGAACCCTTCATTGTACACTTTCATCATAATTGTACCCTTTGTCTCTCCTATATATATACTAAGGAGACATAGTCTTAGGATAATTTCATCTTATCTTGTGAATTGGATATATTGTAAAAGAAGGTTCCCCCTCAAAGCGAATTGTATGCATTGACATTTTATTATTTATAAGACGTTGGATCATAACATTTGGAATCAAGGCATTAATATTAGGGTTTTATTTCTTCAAGAAAATCATATGGAGTTTTTTCTATATGACATAGCACCCCTACTTCAGCAGGGGTCTTTTGACCTCTCGGCCTACGGATATTCAATCTCCTTTCAGTCGAAATGGCTCTTTGATTCCCAACTGAAATCTCTAACATGTATAACCACATGGCCTTTCTATAAGTTACACCCACGCAAAAAAACGCTAGGTGTAAACCTCCAACTCCTCATGACCACTGACATGACCATAGGTTTAACCCCAAAGGGTGCATCGCAATTTCGCGTATCGGGGATTTCAGCTACAAGACACCTCAACTCCTCCAAGTCTCGAAATCCCAAAATGGGCTAACAGTCTCTAACTCCTGCCTTAAATTCCCCTGATGTGACCCTCTGCTGTAACCTGGGGCCCAACCTTCGAGAGCGTCGGGATTTTGCGTATCGAGGATGTTGCGAAATAGTTCTCTCCCTTTACCCGATAGCCAAAATCATGATATTCCTTTGCCACAGATCGACGGTCTAGATTCTTCCTGCGATCAACGATCTAAATTGTGTCAGGATTTCACGTATTGCGAACTTCTGTGTAGTTGTTTCCTCCACACTCATGATTCCTGAAATGCTGAATCTTCAAATCTTTATATGAACGACTCTCGTTGATCCCAATCTGACGACTGTTATCCCTCCTGAGCTTGCAAGTGTTGAAAGACACTCAACCTTATCCTCTCCGCTGATCTACTAGATCCAACGGTCCACAAAAAATCAGTGTTTCTCCCTTCGAGAATTTCAACCATCCGTTCAGGATCTTGATAACACTTACCAAATGACTTGGCATCCTTCCTTCTAAGATTTCCTTGCGCGAGGATACTTAGAACCTCGTCTTTCCTTCAAAGTCTCTATCCCTCTTGAGCTTGTTTCTTGCTACAAACTCAAAGATTCTAAGGGATTTTTCCGCGCACTTCGTGCGACCTTCAAGATAAACTCAAATTATATGATGTCTTCCCCCTCTGCACACTCCTTGCGAAAGAATTTCTTCAATCACTTCCTTAGTTGGAAAAGTCTAAGACTGCAACCGGCCTACGCACACCTTTCACGATTTTGTCCTATACTTGCACTTCTATTGGTATAAGAACAACTCTATCTCTCCTGAGCTATTTTGAGGTATAATTTAGAATCTTGTCAACAAACTCCTTGCATACCTTCACTGCACTCCTTGCAGGAATTATCAGGACGAGAAACAATTGAAACTCATATTCTCCCTCTCATGGAATTCATACATTCAACATTAAATCTTGGGTGCACACACACAACATTGAAACAAATGCATAACATGGCATATAAGAAAATTGTAAACATACCATTCAATAGACGCAAACAGTAACCATGACAACACCATGAAACTGAATCAGAGCCTTCATATATTAATTCAAGTGCTTCTGTACATGGTTTCTATAACGACAACTATCTGCTTATACAACGTTTACAATCTATCTTCTGCTCTGTTCTCCTATTCTCTTGCTCTATAGCTACTAACTTCTCCAATAAGAATAATGTTACAATACAATACATACAAGGGATATTTCTAGAGTTTTCCCTCCTACAATCCTCAAACTATCAAATCGAATTAAAGCTACATCTACTTTACATTCATTACAATAAATTCCTCCAACCAGCAGATGAGAGCTACGCTCAAGATTTGCATTACAATCCTCCAAACATTTAAGAATAGTTATGTCCTCCCAGCTATTACATTAATGTCTCATCTTTCAAATTCAAAACATCTTCAAAATGTGCACTAGTGCATATCCAACTGTCCTCCACTTGCGTGTGCTTACGATGATCCTGCATCATACTCCTCTAGATAAAAAATTCATGGACTCATGTTCATGAGCTCCTGCACTGTCTGTCCATGTTTCTGAATATCTGCTTCACTTTCCCAACTAGTGTCTTCAATCGGGTGTCCCTTCCATTTTACAAAATACTCAAAATATGTCTTTCTCCGGGTCTTCCTGCTAATTCTCCGATCAATGATCTTTTCCATATGCGGTTTTTTAGCTACAGGCATTTGTTTGACCCACTGAATCTCCTTTTGATTCTCTTCTCCACCTGCTTCATATGCTCTGTAAGGATACAGACCTGCTATGTTGAATATGGGCGATATTCCCACACCATCTGACAATTCTATTTCATAAACATTTGCCTCAAATTTCCTCAAAATCTTACATGGCCCTATCTTTTTCATTTTCATCTTATTATATGCCCCCCTTGGGAACCTTTCTTTTCTTAGATGTACTAAGACTAAATCTCCCACTTCTAACTGAAGCTTTCTTCTATGTTGATCTTCTTTGCACTTATATTCCTTCTTGGAACTCTGCAATCACTCTTTAATCTTACTGTGGACCTCTTGCATCTTTGCTGCAAAATATTCCGCTCCAACACTTTTGAACTCATTATTCTCTAAGTCTCTCAATTCAGATACTCCCCTTGGACGCATTCCATACATTATCTAGAATGGTCTATGTCCTGTGCTCCTGTTAGGTGAGTCATTATATGCAAATTCCGCTTGCCACAGAATCTGATCCCATTGACTGTGATGTTCATCTCCTAAACTCTTTAATAAGTTCCCCAAACTTTGATTTACTACCTCAGTCTGAGGGTGATATGCTGAGCTAAAAGAGAAATCCGTTCCCAGCTTCTTCCATAGTGTCCTCCAGAAATGACCAACAAATTTGGTATCCCTGTCTGAAACAATACTCTTGGGTAAACCATGAAGTCGAACTACTTCTTTGAAAAACAAATTTACAATGTGTGTTGCATCACTGGTTTTTTGACATGGAATAAAATGTGCCATTTTTGAGAATCTGTCGACTACCATGAATATGGAATCACAACCCCTCTGTGTCCTCGACAGTCCTAACACAAAATCCATGCTTACCACGTCCCATGGCCTCTCTGGTACTGGAAATGGTTGATACAATCTTGTATTCTGTCTTTTTCTCTTTGTGTGTTGGCAAATTCTACATCTGTTGACAAATTTCTTGACATCTGTCCTCATCCCTGGCCAATAATATAAATTGTTCAGTTGCGCAAATGTGTTGTCATGGCCGAAATGTCCAACCAATCCCCAACTATGTTTTTCCTTCAAAATGTTTTCTCTCATGGAACTCTTTGGGATACACAACTGATTTACTTTGAATAATAATCCATCCTGGATTAAATATTCAATCCATTGGCTTCTGTCTCTCATAACAAGATTCTCACATGCTTCATAAGCATCCTTGAAATCTGAATCATCTTTATACATTTCCTTAAGGCTATCAAAACCTAAGGTCTTCACACGAAACTCCTGCAGAATCAAACATTTCCTACTTAATGCATCAACAAGCTTGTTAGCAGTTTTAGAAATGTGCTTTATAACAAAAGTAAAGTTTTGCATAAATTCAACCCATTTTGCATGTTTCTGGTTCATTTTCTCTTGTTTGGTTAATAATTGTAAGGCATGGTTATCGCTATACAAAACGAACTCTTTCTGAACCAGGTAGTGCCTCCATTACTTCAGTGCTTGTATGACCACATAAAATTCTTTATCATATGTGGAATATTTCATCTTAGTCTCATTCAACTTCTCACTGAAGTATGCAATTGGTCTATTATCTTGAATTAAGACTGCTCCAATCACAAATCCACTTGCGTCACATCTCACTTGAAATGTTTTACTAAAATTTGGCAAAACTAGAACTGGTTGTTCAGTTATCTTTTCCTTCAACAACTTAAAACTTTTCTCCACTTCCTTTGTCCAATGAAAATATTTATGTCTTTTCTTGACGGTGTCCATCATTGGTGCATAAATTCCACTAAAATTTCTGATGAATTTCCTGTAAAAATTGGCTAATCCATGGAAGCTTCTTACCTTAAAGATATTCCTTGGTGACAACCATTCTTTGATTGCTTTTACCTTCTTAGGATCCATCTTCAACTCATTTGAGGAGATTACAAAACCTAAATAATTGAGTTCGTTCTTCATGAAAGATGACTTCCTCAAATTTATCAGCAAATTCTCTTGTTGTAACCTCCTCATCACTAAAGTTAAATGCTTTAAATGTTCCTCGTCAATCTTACTGAAGATTAGTATATCATTAAGATACACAATTACAAATTTTCCAATGAAATCTTTCAAGACTTCGTTCATCAATCTCATAAAATCACTTGGTGCATTCATCAAACCAAATGACATGAAAATCCATTCATATAGCCCTTCATTCGTCTTGAATGTTGTCTTCCATTAATCACCTTCTCTCATTATAATCTGATGATATCCGCATTTCAAATCAATTTTTGAAAAAAACTTTGCCCCACTCAAGCAATCCATCAAGTCATCCATCCTAGGTAAAGGATATCTATACATGATTTTTTTTATAGACATCGAGTCTGTACACATCCTCCATCCACCATTCTTCTTTGGACTTAACACTGTTGGCATAGTGCATGGACTCAAGCTTTCTCTAATCAACCCTTTGTCCATCAAATCCTGGAGATACTTCTTGACTTCTTCATTCTCCTGCGGCATCAATCTGTACACTGCTTTGTTTGGTAAAATTGCTCCTGGTATAAGGTTAATGTGATGGATTATACTTCTAATGGGTGGCAATGAAAAAGGTAAATCGTCCACCACAATATCAACAAAATTCTCCAGTAGTTCCTGAATCTCCTCAGGAAGATCATCCATAGAAGTACTGGTCAAGATGAATCTAGGTTTTCTCACCACCGCAAACTGCATTTCTTCATCTTTCTTGATTTCATCCATATGTTCATTCCCACTCATGAGAAGTATAGTATTGCTTGCTTCTTCTTTTGCCTTCTTGTCTTCAATTGGCAGCAACATATACATTCTACCATTCTTCTCCAAGGTATATGTATTCTTTCTTCCATCATGAATAACATTTATGTCATATTTCCAAGGTCTTCCTAACAAAAGATGACAGATATCCATGGGAATAACATCACATAAAATCTCATCTGTGTATCCCCTTATATTAAATTCAACTAAACACTATTTAGTGATAGTTACCTGATGTCCCTTTTGCAACCATGAGACTTTATATGGGCTTGGATGTGCAACTGTCTACAATTCCATCTTCTCCACCATCTCTGTGGATACTAAATTATTTGTCATTCCACTATCAACTATCACCTTGCATAACCTATCCTTGGTCTTGCAAGCAGTTCTAAACAAACTGTTCCTCTAGACTGGATTCTGCACCTCCTTCTCTGGTTTCAAGAGAATTTTCTTCATCATTAAGGATCTTCCACCCTATGCATCTTCTGCCTCAACATTTCACCTTTGCACTTATAAAATGTGAGCTTTGCCTCCTCCATCTCTTTTTATATCAGGACATTCCCAAGATTTGTGTCTGATATTTCCATAGACAAAACACTTTACTTCACCTCCTCTACCTCTTCCTCTTTCTCTTGCTCGAGGAAAAGTGTTCCTATCAACATATTTCCATCCTTGTGAACTTCCTCCCCTTTCTTGGTGATTATGAGGTTTCTTCTCTTCATCCTTGGGCTTATGTACTCTATCTTGGACAACTTCTTTGGCTCTGCTCTGACTTCTACCTCTACCTCTTTGACCTTACTTTCAGGCCAATTTCTCTTCTACCTTCAGAGTGATCTCATAAGCATATTCCACATTCCTAATTGTCACCATGCTCATCTCATCCTAAATGTTATATCTCAGGCCATTCATGTATCTGGCGACCTTTTCACCATCACTCTCATGATGACCAACTCTAATGTTTAGTCGGTAGAATTCTTCAGTGTATTCCTTCACTGTCATCCCTTTCTACTCAATTTCTGCATTCTTTTGAACATATTAATTTGGTAATCTCTGGGTATGAATTTGGCCTTCATCTTTGCTACCATCCTATCCCAGGTTTTGATTCTTTGTTTTCCCTTGCAATGCCTATCAACCTGCAGTTCATCCCACAATAGTGTTGCATTCCCTTTAAGTCGAGTGACAACATGTTTAACTTTCTTATCTTCTTCGATATCTTCATAATCAAAGTATTTATCCAGAGCTCTAAACCAATCTAACAACTCCTCAACGTCTAAATTTCCTTCATACATTGGGATATCCACCTTTGCTCTGTGTTATTGGATAAATCGGTAGGTGCGGACACTAACTGATCTCCCTAGATCCACCTAGATCTAGAACAAAACACACTAGAACATGACACTTTCCTTAAGTTTTAGATATTGAATTTACTAACTAAAGAGGGATATGTGACATACCACTTAAACGCCACTTCCTCTCGCCATCACTATCCTAACTCTATTCCAACGCTCATACAATGATGAACCTGCAAAAGAACGCAACCAACCAAAGTGATAGTAATAGTATAAACTCAATATAAACCTATGTATGTGACCAAGGAATCATACAATAAAATACAACAAGCTTTATAGGAAAGAATCATATTAAATGTGAAAGAGAGATTACAACCATGGCCTTGATGTCGTAAGGTCCCTTCCAACTGTCCTTCGTTCCCCACACACTTCCACTCGAAGAATTCTGAGAGCATAGATCTGATAATATTCACAATCTATCTTGACAAAATGGCTCATCTAGCCAAGCTAACAATCTCCAAAGCTCAATCCAACCCAAGCTAATCCCAAAAGCCAATCTAATCCAAGCCTATCCCCAAAAGCTAACATTCTCCATGAGAGCTCCTCTCCTTTTATAAGTTGAAGAGGATAAGGTGAGGAGGTTAGGATGATCCCACTAAATCATGAAAGAGAGTAAGATCCAAACCATTCTGATGCCACCTCACCATGGAAGCTTCTCCTTCTAGAAACATCAAGAAGATGCTTGTTTTTGCCACGTATGAGCATTCTTGCATCCTGCTTATAGAGCAACCTGCGAACCTCTCACAACCCAAATATGGTGCAGCCTACGAGAATTAGGAATTCTCCCACCCTAGCCATAGTGAAACATGCGAAAATCATCTTTAATAGGGTTTTTACAAAAGGAAATGCAACTTCTTTTCTCAAGAAAAGTTCTTCTCCCTTCTTTCTTTAGGAACTCAGGCCACTGACCCCTATGAAGAATACAGATAGGTTTACATCATTAACGGTCATAGGGATGACGAAAATAATGTGTAACAGAGAGCCCCCCAAATTATGAAGTTAGAACAGAGTGATAGTTGAAATACTTTGTCGAGTGTGTGTAGGGAATAAGGAACAGACGGTCGGAAACTTGCCAACAAATAAGGAAATACAATACAATAATATATCATCATTGAGGTAGGCATTCCCATACTCAGAATACAAATGACTCAAATCATAAATGCCGACATGCAAAGATTCATGTCAAGTAAGACAAGTCATGGCCACCAAACATACATTGTGGATCCATGCCGATATGATTCAAATATGAACATAGCCACCAAAAATACACTATGGATCTATGTGTTAAAGACTCAAATTTGAAAATAGCCACGAGACATACAATGTGGATCTATGCAACAGTACAAATTGAATATACTCCATCGCAACCTGAATCTGTCAGAAAAGATCCAGGGTCTTCATCTCCACCACTCTATAGTACGAATCTAACCATGCGAGTACATGTATCGAAGTCGAACATGGTAGAAACCACTTGATTATCGGTTGTTAGTGAATACCATTAACAACTGTGAGAGAAATCACCACTAATGTCAATGAATCCCAAGGTACTCTAGTACAATCCAACGAATGTGAATCAATGAATTGAGGTTGAACACTTGGCGGAACCTTCTGATCAGAGGTCAATAATGACATTGTCGAAAGAGAGGAAACCTTCCATTGAGGTATGAAAGTTCCAAGGTACCAATTAGTTTCTAATTATAATTCCTGGATAATGAGTTTGAAGTCGACAGAAAAAGACTCGTCACAGGAGGGACTTAATGTATCCCCCATCATTGACACGAAACGGGTAAAAAGATTTGAGGTATATCAGAGTAACAAATGATTTAGGACTGAATCAGGGATGGTCGATGCAATAGAAGACTTAAGGACTACATAAATGGTCGATGCAATAGAAGGCTTTCCGGGTTGAAATTATTTTTGAACATATTGATGACATGACAACTTTCTTGAAAACACTGACTCAACAACAGGGATCACATATCAATTTGTAATCTTACAAAGGAGTATGATCAAGACACAAATGGATTTTACAACCTAGACACAAGGTGAGTGAAAGGGTGTCAAGTTCAAAAGAGACTCTTCCATGGAATACAGGTTTCAACATATTTCTTTCCCAATTTTTTCCCCCACCATTTCTGTCAAGTACCTCTTTATTTTTACGTAAACTTGAGGAGGATGACATATGCTTGTCAATTTAAGCTCATCCTTCGGACGAGTTCCTCGGAGTATATTTAACGAACCCTAAGAAGGAGTGGTTTGGTCCCACATGGGCCTTTCAATGTTTGTTTTATGAGTCCAAAGAAAGAAAACTTTGGGGTTTTTCATGTTTAGAGAGTCTGAAAAACACTTAAAGAGAACTCTCTCGGTTCCTTTTTCGTAAAGTAGTCTGATGAGACCAAAAAAGAGATAAACTATTGCTCAATAGACGTTTTCTTCAAATACTTTAACGAGCATGAAGAGAACAAGGTCACTCGACAATCTTTTCATGTTTAGAGAGTCTGAAAAGAGCTTAAAGGAAACTCCAGGGGGTTCCTTTTCTGTATAACCTTTACGAGTCTGAAAAAGTGATAAAAGTATACTCGGTTACATTCTCATTGATTTACGAGCACGAGAAAGAACAAAGACTAAGATCAGTAACTTAGTCTCATGTATTTACGAGCATGAGAAAGAACAAAGACTAAGCTCGGAATTATTTTCATTTTTACACAAGCTTTAAAACAAAACAAAACTGTGCTTGGACCTTGTTTCATTTTTACGCAAGATTGAACCAGAGGAAACTATGCTTGAGGTAAGTGGTTTCATTTTTACACAAGCTTGAACCATGGAAAACTATGCTTGCGACTTCCCAATGCATAACACAGGGATGGTTGGTACTTAGCCCCCAGCTTAAGAAGCTAGCAGTTTAACTTTATCCTGAAGTTCAGAGGCTGAGGCAAATGCCCCCCAAGCTACATTTCATCCAATTGCAAAGGAGAATGAAATGAAGCTTCAAATACTAGACAAAGGACTTGACTCAAATAGAGAGGGGGAAAACTATTTCATTTTTTAATGAGCTTGACACAGAAACAAGAACTATGCTCATAACCTTTGTTTCATTTTTTAACGAGGTTGCCACATAGATGAAAAAACTATCCTCGTAAGTGGTTTCATTTTTTAATGAGCTTGAAATTAGAAAACTATGCTCAAGTCTGGTTTCATTTTTTAACAAGCTTGAAATTAGAAAATTATGCGCATATACCTCTGTTTCATTTTTTAACGAGGTTGCCACAGAGACACAAAAACTATTCTCGGAGCTGGTTTCATTTTTTAACGAGATTGAAATAAAAAAATCATGCTCGAAGACCTTTGTTTCATTTTTTAACGAGGCTGCCTTAGAGATGCAAAAACTATCCTTGAAGTCTCTCTTCTTCATCATGGATTCCAAGAGGACAATGCTTCGGAATGACACCATGTCAAGGGAAAAAACTTGGTCATGGCTTCCAAGAGGTCTAACACACTCTGGAAGGACACCATGTCAAGGGTCGCGACATGAGTAAAGAGATCATGCTCTAACAACCCTATCAAAGAGATCACCATGTCAACTACTGGATCTAAGTAATCAGAAATTGAAGCCATGGGCGACAACGCCACATAATTGACCTGTGGCGGGGGTGATATCATCTGCATATAAGAACCATTTAGGGAGGCAATCCAGTCGGGGTCAATAAATGAAAGTTGATCAACAATCACAACTCGTCTATCGTGAGGGAAATATATCACACGAAAAAGAGTAGACACAATATCTTTCATGGCATAGACATAATCTCGCCTAAGGAGTAAAGCGAAATCCAAGGGGTCTTAGACGACCATGACATCAATAAAGATAGTTTTCCCTCCCAAAGTTACAGGAAACTGAGGAAGGGTCCCTAAAGGTTGAATGGTTCTTCTGTTAAAAGATAACAAATTCTGCATAATCAGGGCAAGCTGAGGACAACCCAAAGCTTGCCAAGCAAAAGAGGACAAAATGCTAACGGACACACCTTCATCTATAAACATCTGAGGAATGTCTCGACTACAAACTTGCACTGTAATCTGGAAAGGAATGTGAGAGGGAAGATGAGGTCCAATGAGCACACCCCAATTAAAAAGGATGGCCTCATTACTTGGAGGGGGTTTCACAGGAGAAGGAGGAATACCCCTCGACACGATAGAGTCTATATCAACGAGAAAAACATGGGCAGTATCGGGTTTACTCTCTAGCGGGAGAGTAGGATCGAATGATGACGAGATCAGATCAACCACTTGGGTTGCATTCTCCAAGGGGAGAATGGGATCGACGCTTGGAAAAGGATCGATTGCTTGGGTTTCACTCTCTAACATGAGAGTGGGATCAACCGAGAATGGGATCGGATCGACCACTTGGCCTACTGGTTCAACCAAGGACATGACCAGATTGACCACTTGATCAACTAGACTGACTGACAGGGGAACCAGATTGATCATTCCATTAACTACAGGTGGTTTGAGAGAAATCTTGCGATAAGCAGCTGGAAGTTGAGGCTGTGAAACAGTCATGTCTTCCAGAAATTTCGAGGCTTCTTCCATATGAGGAAAAATATGAGTTAGATGACGCCCTTTGCATAACATACACGAGAACTTGGCTCTACTTTTCTTCTTCCCAACTATATTGTGACTAGTTGAAGAGAAGTCATCAACATGTTGTTTAGAGGCTAACGACATGGGTTGGCGGGGATGTGTAGACCATGCTTCTATAACCTTGGATACACCAGGGAAATCCTTAAGAATATGAATACCCTTACAAAGCCTGCAAGGGTACTTGGGCTTACGGGTTGTTTGGGTGATCTTGACATCATCAATACTCCCAACACAATCAACAATAACTGGTTGTTTTCCAACATGTCCGACAGTGGTTGGAAGTTTGGATCCTTTCTTATTTTTCTTCTTCTTCTTCTTTTGTTTCTTCTTCTTCTTATCCACCAAGTTACTAGCTTGAGATCTTTCACTCGACGAAGAAGATGAAATGGAAGAAGACCTTGCAAGTGAAGAAGGCGAAGAAGATCTTATTGGTGAAGACGACGAAGGATCAAAATGAGGTTGATGTTCTTGGGGGGAAGTGCTTACGACCGAAGCACTTACTGCATTCGGGATTACCTGAGTAGAAAACAACCATACTGGTAATCCAATTGTGAGACCTGGAAGGCTCAAAGTAGCGATGTGAGGAGGACCAATGTTTCTATAAGAAGAAAAAACAAAAGGTTCTCTTGGAAAAGGAGTTTTTTCATTGGTCATTCCGGGAAATAACGCTCTAGAGTCCACTAGGGAAAACAAACAACACATGCTAAAAATCTAGGAAGCAAGAAAACAAACAAAACCTTCTCACAATGAGCACACTAATTAGTGATGAAATCCAACGTTGCGAGAACAATGTAAGAAGGGGCTGAGATAAAGTGGGTGGAAAAGTTACGTTGACGAACTTCTTAACAGACTTACGCCTTGGTGCAAGCTCCCACACATAATCGTGGGTATACCCTCCAAGGAGCCCGAGTGAGTTTGGCCAACATCGATTCTAGGTACCATGAAGACTTTCACCTCCATAGTCACCTCGTGTAAAGAACCTAGATAGATAGGCCACTAAGGTTACCAATTACTACAATGATGCATGGGGAAACAGTCAACAGTCTGATCTACGTGCAAAGGCAGGGTATCTAGACCGAAATCAACTTGAAAGGCTTCCACTCATAATTGTGGGTATACCTTCAAGCGACCCCCATAATACACGCAATATCTACACCAAGACCAAAAAAGCAGGGTGAGTAACTCTACCAGTCTTAATGCAACCTCATGATTGACCCTTGTGTGAGAAGAGCTTCCCAGGACAAAATGTAGTAAGTGGATTTAACTCTCCCTATCACAAGATACTATGTTT
>JZKD02S2116804.1:296125-322070 GCA_000966675.3 Picea glauca
GGTTTTTGACTAAAATGTATTTATATAAAACAAAATATTAGGAAAAAATGATAAAAAATAAATAAATAGAAGAAAAAAGTCTTTTTCACCATTTTATTTACACTTGGTCAAAAACTTACCCAAAACCCTTGTTTTTTACCTCAACTTTGGCTACGGATTGCGGAGGCCACAGGGGATCATTCAATGAATGGATTGCATAAAATAGGTAAGCATCTCATCTTTTATCTTTTCAACAAATTAATTTTTGTTTTTGATGGTAAAAAATCAAGATTTTTTTATGATTTGGGACTGCTAGTCATGCGCTAGGGCCGCCGTGAGTGGCCTATAACGGGGCCTGCAGAAATAATGATTTCCGAAGGTGAGTTAAGGTGTGCTTTCGGAAATTCTACACTGTACTTGAAGTTTTATCGCGGTGACTAGAAAACTAAAAGGAAAAGTGAACGTTGACTCAACAAAAATCCCAAAAAATGTTGAAAAGGTGTGCTGAAGATCTTCTCTGTTTCCCATGCAGGTCTTTTCTTGAAAAGATGTTGGAATGGCGAGAGTGTGAGCATGAAGAAGATGATCTCATGGCTTTAAATGATCTGAGGA
The DNA here is from genome assembly GCA_000966675.3 of Picea glauca. Classification (NCBI taxonomy): domain Eukaryota; kingdom Viridiplantae; phylum Streptophyta; class Pinopsida; order Pinales; family Pinaceae; genus Picea; species Picea glauca. The sequence continues at coordinate 296,717 of JZKD02S2116804.1, forward strand.
CTGTGAATTCCCTCTGACAATGTGGTCTATTAAAATTCTTCAAAGTTCAGGGCATGAGAGACCAATGAAGATTACTAGAATATCAAGTTCATATGTGGGATTCAGAACAACAAGTGTTCCACGTGGGTGTTCATGTCCTCTCTTCGAATATTGAGGATATTTATTTCCTGACTGGGTTGTCACGTCCCGGGGCATGCGTGACTCTGACAGGTGGTCAAGGTGGCAGATTGCCCATGAGTGAGTACATTCGTCGACATTGTGAACCTGATGTCAAAAGACGTAAAGGAAAAGTAGAAATCCGAGGTGTGAGTGATTTGACCCTCATAACCATTCCTTTTTACTATTGCATGGATGGTAAGGAGTGATTTTCCACACATGGCACTTCAAAGTTACTTTCAATATGTTATTGAATGCTTGGAGCCTCGAGTATTCAATTGGTGTGACGGTGTATTACATAGCATGAAAACTCAATTCACGAAAAGCAAGAATGGGGACCTAACATAGTTTGGTTATGGGTCCATTTTAGTATCTTTCTTCCTAGAAAGGGTTCCACACCTATGCCTATAGGTGGAATGGGGAATACCAACCCCGAGAGACCCACGAATGAAAAGATGGTGTGACCTGATGACACGGCATGTGGCAGGACGGATTGTGAAGTATGGCGACACATTCTTCAATTGGTTGGGACCACAAATATTGATGATTGATGATTATGTTTATGCTGGTCTAGAATTTTGGGGTGATCTAGATTTGGTTCTCCCTGAGGGATCTCAGTGGGGAGATCTAGGTAAGAAAGACATTTGTTTTTTACAATGTTTTGATGAGTTTTAAAATATTTAATGTTTTTGTGTTTCCGATCAAAAGACTAATAAAAAAGTTTCGATCATGTAGATGTAGGGCCACATCGACCCCCGAGATCTTCTCCTATTCAGAGGTGAGGAGAGTTACGTGTAGTAGCTGGATGGGATGCCGAGGATTATGATGCGATAGAGCAAAACATAGAAGGCTTGAGGGCATAAATCCCTGACATATCCATCGAGGAGATCCCAAGGAGTTATCAACGCCATACTGTAGGTGTATCCGGCTCACTTAGTCTGTTACTACGTAGGGTAGCGAGAGCATTAATATGCTATTGCAAGAGGCATCTATGATGCCATTTTGTAGGGTCCATGGGCTCTATATTTTGATATTTTGATCTTTGGATGAAAACTCTTTTTGTAAACATTATATATATATATATATATATACATGAGGCTTTTACCGATTTACTCTGCTTTTGTACAATATGTGAAATGTGATTGGAATTACAAATGTCTCAAATGTCTATCTAATACATAATTAGCTAGAGCATCAGTTAATGTATTTAGACATCTAGGAATGTGTTGATATTCAATATAATCAAAATGACGTTCCAAGAGGCGGATTCGTAAATATACCCGTAATAGAGTAGGACTTCGGATAGTATAGACATTATTTAACTGTAGTACTACTAGCTGTGAATCAAGTCATATAATAAAATGACGAATCCTAAGTGAAATAACACTGGTCAATAATTCGATGACCATGCTATACTCTGCGATATTATTGGTCCCTCGATCGAGACAAACACCTTGTTGATCGTTTGAGGGTGCATAAACTACCCAAGCAATAGAAGCTAAATTCCAGGTACTACGGCTAGCACCATTGGCGAAGCCAATGTAAGGTAGCGAAAACACCGACATATGGAGACCAAACACAATGCAGGGTAAGTAGTCAAGGGTAAAAGTTAAATAGCAAAAACACACTAAAGTAACACACAAGAGTATGATACAGTAAAAATACAAGTGTTTGTGCATAGATAGGATAAGCGTAGTACTTCTTTAAGTAAAGCCCATTTCTGGGTTCACTCAAAGGAATGCCATCATAATGTACTAACTCGTATGCTCCCTTCTCCAACACTCTTTTAATAATATAAGGGCCTCGCCACATAGCCTCAAATTTTCTGGCTCCTAGCAAATCACGATCTTGTTCATAGAGGAGAACTAGATCACCTTCAGAAAACACGCGTGGCTTGACATGTTTGTCATATTGGGATTTTACGCGTTTCTTCTGGGTTTCAACAACTAGGGTGTCATCGCAACGGGTTTTATCCAATTGCGTAAGATACAACATACATTCCTCCTCAACAGAGGTGTTTGGGAGAAGTTGGACGACTAGTTTTAACGACATAATTTCACATTCAATCGGTAGAACAACTTCTAAGCCATACACTAATTGGAAAGGTGTAAATCCTGTGGCTGACTTCACGGATGTTCGATAAGCCCACAATGCTGAGAGCAACATCATGTGCCAACTCGTTTTGTGAATTTCGATAATCAATCGAAGCACGGTAATAAGTACTTTGTTTATTGCTTCGACTTGGCCATTGGCCTGTGGATAGTAGGGGGTTGAGTTTTCATGTCGAAGACCCAACTTTTCGGTAATCTCAGACATCATAAAGTTTCGAAAGTGGCTACCGTGATCGGTGACGATAGCCTATGGGATTCCAAATTGTGTAATAATGTGGTTGAAGATGAATAGGGCTGCATTTTTTCCCATGTTGTCGAATGTAGGCATCGCCTTGGCCCACTTCGTGAAACAATCTACGACTACAATAATGTACCCATGCCCCTCGGCCGAGTGAGGGTTACATGTCATGAAATCGATGCCCCATTTAGCGAAGGGTCCAATGGAAACTACAGGATGTAAGGGAGTGGGATGATATCTTATTTTGTTATTGTATGTTTGGCAAGCGTGGCATTTTTGGACAACAATAATACAATCTTTGAATAGAGAAGGCCGAAAATACCCAACTCGTAAGATATTTTGGGCAGTAGCATACCCAGACATGTGACCACCACATGCTCTAGAATGACAGTCATTCAAATATTTCTCAGCCTCATCATAAGTGAGACATCATCGAAAAACAGAGTCAACTCCACGACGATAAAGAGTATCACCGAGGACGATATACTGAAGGGCTTGGTAACGTATGCAACGACGGTCAGTACTAGACAAATCAGGCCAGAAAGTCTGAGTCTGGAGATATATAATGATATCTCCATACCAAAGGTCATCGTAATTGATCAGAAAAAGGGATTCATCGGGTAATGAATCCTCTGCTACATTTTCCGTCTCAGAACAGGGAAGGTCGCATATCAATTCAACAAACACCAAGGATTTCTTGGACTTAGCATGTTCAAACTCTAAGTCAAACTCCTGGAGTATCACAATCCATTTAGAGTATTTCCCCCCTAGCAACTGCCATGTAAGAATGTGCTGCATAGGGTTGCAATCGGAAATCACGGTGGTATTGCGTAAAAGGATATAGTGTCGGAAACGTTGGACAGCTTGAACAACTGCCAAGGTCGGTTTTTCAACATGTAAATACTTGGCTTCGGTAGTCGTGAGACTCCAACTCAAACAATAAATAACATGTTCGTCGTGAGAATCATTCTCTTGGACCAGAACCATGGCGATGGTCGAATCCGAAGCAGCGAGATAAAGGAAATAATCTCGACTATAATCGGGCGAGAAAAGTAGTGGGGTATGGGTTAAAGACAATTTCAAAGCTTCGAAGGCTTTGTTGGTAGTTGTATCCCATATGAATTCAGAGCCTTTCTTTAATAGTCGAGTAAATCCGAGTGTTAACTCAACGTAGTTTGGGATAAAACGACATAGAAAGTTTGCCTTCCCTTGCAAACTTTGTAGCTGGTGAAGTGAAGGAGGAGGGAGATTGAGAATCACCTCAACCTTCAAAGGATCTACCCTGATCCCTTGGCATGACACAATAAATCCTAAGAGTCAGTCGAACTCAACACAAAAGACACATTTGTGTGGGTTTAAGCGTATACGATAGAACCGACAACGAAGGAAAATGGCTCGGAGGTGGGCCGGATGATCACTACGATGCATAGAATGTGCTGGTAGGTCATCTAAAATGGTTGTACAACATGCTTAATATCATGGAAAGAATAATACATAGAACGTTGAAACATGGCACCGACGTTCTTTAAACCGAATGGAAGTTTCCGATAGGAAAAAGTTCCACAAGGACAAATAAAAGTGACTTTGTGTTGATCTATGGGTAATATGTTGATTTGATTATATCCGGAGAAACCGTCCATCAAAGAAAAGATTTCACTTCCGGTGCAATCGTCGACGATTTGGTCAATGAAGGGGGTAGGAAAGTTGTCTTGAAGACAAGCTTTGTTGATATCCCTATAAACAACATAGACATGGATCGTACCTTGTTTCTTGTTAATCGAAACTATATTGGATACCCAATTAGTTAAAGCCACGGCATAAATAAAGCCAACTTTAAGAAGTTTCTCGACTTCAAGTTTGATAGCGGCTGCTTTGCGTGGGTGGACCGGGCGAAGTCTTCGCCGAATGGGTTTAGTGCCTGGGTATGTCTATATTTCGTGTACAACAATATCAGGGTCAATGGCGGGAATCTCTTCATAGCTCCACGCGAAGATGTCACAAAATTATTGGAAAGTGACTTATATGTGACAACTTCATTACTGGAACACGAAACTCTGATATGGACATTTTCAACTACTCCAGGTTTGATAGAGATGTCGAGGGGGATGGTGGGTGAAATGTTGCTTAAGTTCCCTTCGTATAACACATCGTGTGTGGAGTCGGGAACCGAAGTAGTAACAACAACGGTCGACGGGGTTGAAATATGTTGGTAACTCTCGAGGGTGTGTTGTTCCAGGAAGAGAATGGAACAATGATGTCCATCGTCCCACAGAGTGTCCTCCATAGACATAACCGACATAATCATCTCAGCTGTGGGAAAAATCACGTGAAATGGATCAGGAGATAAATCGCCAATAGAGGGGGTAGAGGGGGATGCCGATTGAATGGATTGATAGGCGAATTCAATCGGACTTAAAGCTATCTGGTCGCCATAGCATGAATAATCACCAAGTTCGGGTATTAGCCATGGGTCAGAAGATGAATGGGTTTCACAAACGGAGGTGGAAATCATGTTGATCGAGGCAACCATAGGTGGTGGAATGTCGGCTGGTGGGATTGGGAATGTACCCATCAGAGTGGAATTTTTTAGTAGACCCACGCCGACATTCTCGTATCCAAGCGGTGTCTTTGCAATGAAAGGTATGTTGCTAGTACATGTGTTAGAGTTGAATAAGGCTAGTTGGTCTACTGTAACTACCTTTCCTTGATGTGGAAAACGCACGATCTGAAAAAGAGTAGACACGAATGCATGCATAGAATTGATCCAGCTACGATCGAGTATAAGGTTGTAATCAAGAGGTGCGTCAAAGACCTCAACTTCAACGTTGACCGTTTTTCCTTCTAACGTAATATGCAGTGAAGGGAGGACACCGTAGGGCTTAAATCCATACCCATTAAAGGCCTTGAGCATGTTGTGTGATTCAGTTAAGGGAGGAGAGCTGATGGCTTTCCAACAGGCAATGGACATGACACACATCGAGGCACCCTCATCAATAAATGTTCTACAAATGTTCTTGTCGGAGACAACAACTTGTATTTGAAATGCGAGCTGAGGGGGTAACCTTGGAATGTGATCTTCTAAGTCAAAGATTATTAAATTTGTATCCATAGGGTTGATTCCACCGATAGATTTCAACAATGCCTTTCGTTGTGTAGGACAACTCTGAAGGACTTCGAGGGCCGACATCGCAGATAGTGCTTGTGCTAGATCTTCCACTATACTGTAGTTTTGGGTAGCACACGCATGATGATTGAAAGTAGACTTTTGAACCACGCCCTTGGGAGGACGGCGAAGGAATGTGTCGGGGTTCGGTCGTTCGAGATGAAGAGGACGTTGGAAGGTGGAGCCGAGGGATATTGTTGAACCAACGAAGGTGGTATATCATCAACTTTCTCCTTGGAGGAAGGTTAATCTTTGGCAAGAGTGGTAAGTGTGATTTCATTCTTCTTTGAATCATCGTTACACATCAGTATATAGGAGGTGGTGGAGGAAGAAGGTTGATCATGGATGACCAATTGAGCTTGTTGTTGAGAAGGGAAGGGTTGAGACAAGACGACAGGGGTAGGAGGTTTTGGGGTCCCTTGGAAGAACTTTGTGACCTCAACACGTCATTAAGAATCCTTCGTGTAGTGATCATCACCATAGATAAGGAAAGGATATCGAGGTTTGAGTTTATCCTTATCTTCAACAGGTTGTGTCTTGGTATTATCGGATTGCGGGTTTTTATTATTATCCTCCTTATTCCTACCCTTCCCTTTTTTAGATTTGTTCTTATCGGTAGGAATCGATTGGACTACGTTCACTTCTGAAGTTTTACCGGTGGGAGGGGCGGGTGTCGGAGCAGTTTGAGCATTAGAAGCATGGGATTTGGGTGTGGTGTGAGAGGTCTATGCAGACTGAGGTTGAGTATGGAAAGTACCTGTCACACCATCAACGACATGATAAGCTGCTAGGGTGGTTGAGGTGGTCATGGTAGAAGGACGCGGTGCATCAGGGAGAAGATCGTAAAGAGTACCCGTTTGTGAATAAAAGAGATCGAGATACTGGGCACGATTGATTGCCTATTCTTCTGTGACAAGTCCACCCATAGCAATGTCTTTAGATATGTCATTCACGAAGGATTTTGAGAACCATTCTGCCAATAACTGATCGGGAATATCGAGTTTGATTAGACCACGTCTTTGTCTCCACTCATGAATGTGATCAGAGATATGAGTGGCTTTACTTTGCTTGAAAGAACTCAAAATCTTGGTCCCTGTTTCATAACAGATTGGCAACTGGTAGTGAGTGAGGAAATCCATAGCTAGGGTATTGAAATTGGTGAAGAAGCCTCGTGGTAATTCTATATACCACTTCGCAGCTGAACCTGTGAGAGTTCGCTGAAAAAGACGTAATCGAATAGAGTCATCCATCAAAGAGTTGGATGAACACCAAAGGAGGAAAGTCATTACATGATTGTTCAGGTCCTCTCCTGGTTTACCATCGAACTTAGGAATGTCGGATGGTAGCTTGGACGGTATTACAGGCCACTGAGGAGACTGACAGATAGGGTCATTTAAAATTCTAGACAGATCAAGGAGGTCTAGGGTTGCTAAGAAGGGTAACTATCTATTCACATGGGGGTAATAGTGACTTTGGGGAGGAAGTCCCATAGGTATACCAGTAGGACCGTAAGTAGTTTGCATATAATGCGAATATCCAGGTAGATTAAGTTGTTGGTGCAGAGGCATGTAACCCATAGGGTTGTACTGGTTAGGGTTGTTCCCTTGAACAAGGACATTGGGTCGAATGTTTGAACCCCAAATGAGATTGGATGGACCCAGATATGGTTGGCCTATACTAGGGAGTATGAAAGAGCTAGCTTGAGGTTGTTTCCCCCCAGTCGGTTGAGGATTATTTTGGGTAAGATAGTTCCAATACTGGGCCAAGGATGCAGGTATGTTTTGTCCATAGGGTGGGGTAGCTGGGGGTTATCCTCCAATCGAGGGTTGTGTCCCAATTGGGATTTTACCCTTAAAGGGAATTGTGTCTGTCCCCCAAGGTGAAATTGCCCACCAACAGGAATATAGTAATTAGGTGTGAGAGACTAAGTGGTGCCACTAGGGTCGGCTCCTCCGATGAGGGGTGGATAAGACCTTCCGGAAGGGGGCTGAGGAAGTTTTGGAATAAAACTAGGAACAAGATTATGCCCAGGAGGAGTGGAGACTCCATGAGTTCCATATGGGACTTGGGTAGGAATGGTAATAGAAGCATTCAATGCATTATACCCAAGAGGAAGGGATGGGATCCGACTAGGTAAAAGTGGTGTTCCAATAGGTGTTTGATCGGCCACCGTATTTCTAGTGGGAATAGCCATAGTATTTGGGATCATCATAGAATGGGCCTGTTGGAGATGGGTGGTTAAATTGGGGCCAGCTGACAACGTTTCTGAACCAGGAAAATAATAGCACGTTGTAGTATTAAAGTGATCTAGGGGTATCATGAATGTGTAAGATGTTTTGAGAGGTTCATAAGCGATAGGTATTTCAACTCATGTCTCTGAGGTAGGAGGGTTCCTTCTAGAAGTCAGAGTCTGAGCTATGTCATTGGTCCAATAAGGATCCTCGTTAAGGCTTGTGACAATCTTGAGAGATAATCCATAAGTGTCAAGAACAATTTCTCCAGATGAATTGATTCAAAGAATACATCTCTCGTATCTAGGAGGTAGGCGGAAAGCTTCTAGAGGGTTCGAAAAAATTCGAAAGCTCTCTAGAGAATCGATCCTTTCCACTATGAGGGTACGTTGTCCTGGATCTCACTCTGTTGAGGAGAATCCTCCGGCGGGTTAGGAGGCAAGGGTTGAGAAACTTCTGGCTCTTCTAGAGATAGTCCTTGCATCCTACGTGAACGACGTGGAGGGTCAATGTTGGCTGGACCAAAAAATCTACAGACAAAATCTATGGCCAAATATGTAAACAAACAACACTCGCTAGTACAATCTAGGAATCAAAACCAAGCAAACAATACCTTATTATTCCGAAGTCACTGGTTGGTGATGAAATCCAACTTCGCGAAGTCGAGACAAGAAGGGGTTGGGCTAGAGTGGAAAAGTTACGTTGACGACCTGCTTAACAGACTTACACCCTGGTGCAAGCTCCCACACATAATCGTGGGTATACCCTCGAAAGAGCCCGAGTGAGTCTAGCCAACGTCGATTCTAGGTACCATGGATACTTGCCCCTCCACAGTCACCTTGTGTAAGACAGTAAGAAGATAGGCTACTAAAGTTACCACGAACAACAGTGGTGCCTGGGGAAACAGTCGACAGTCCGATCCACACGCAAGGGCAGGGTATCAAGCCCAAAATCAAATTGAGAGGCTTCCACTCATCATTGTGGGTATACCTTCAAGCGACCCCCATAATACATGCAATCTCTATACTGAGACCGAAAAAGCAGGGTGAGTGACTCTATCAATCTCAATGCGACCTTGGGTTTGACCCTTGTGTGAGAAGGGCTTCCCAAGACAAAACGTTGTAAATGGATTTGACCACTCCCTATCACAAGATACTATGGTGTGTTTTGTGCTTTGGAGAGTGTGTCTCACTGCCTATTCCAAAGCTCTAGCCTAGCTAATGTTGGTGTAAAATAGCCCTAGAAAAAGTTACTAGTTGAATTTTAGAGTTTCGTAATATTATTAAACGATGTTGTTACGCAAGAGGGAGACAAGAATGAAACCAAAGTTATGTGAGACTTTGACCCAATAACGTGTAAATAGAAATGAATGATGCAAACTTTTGTTCGATGAATTCTATCTACAGTAGGGAGAAAGAACTTTTCTGGAGCAATGCAAACTACGATGTACAATTCTCTTCTTTTAAATGCAGTACCAAACAATCATAAATGATATAATTTCACTATTTGTTCTTTTTAAATTTTTTGGAATGCCAATATTTTTTGTATAAATGATCGCTTAAAAGACTTAAAAGACTTTTATTTTTTCCTTTCGAAAAAACCAAACAGGGACGAAACTAAGAAAGGATGAGCAATCAAGGAAAAGAAAACACTCAACAAGCACCCAAATCAATCTTTCAATGAATATAAAAACACAAATGACAAGAAAAGGTTTCTTCAAATGTAAATAAGAAAATGGTGTTCCAATCGTTAAGCGATCTAGAAGGTGTAACCAACCTATAATTCCAACTCCAAATGAAGAATTTTAATCGATCAAGCACTTAGACGCAAGTCTATAGATTATATCCTTTCCGATAAAAAATAAAAAACAAGAATAAAAAAAAGATCAAAGAGAGGTGTTCGATCTCTAAAATCAATCAAGACCAAGTCGAAACAATCAGAAGCGCTCAAGAATTGGTATTAAAATCCCTTTCCCAACTGACTAAAGAAAAAACTGGGCAATAGTAGCGGTCAATACCCAATCCAAAAAGTTTTCAAATGCCGCTGCGGGAAGGCAGTATAACGCAGTGCAAAAATGAGTGATTTCCGCAGGCTAATAAACATGCAGGTCGCGGAAATCTCTCACTAAAACAAACCAAGAGGGTGCAGAAATGGAAGGTTTGTATGGGCTACCAATAAGGTGCAATGCAGACGCGTTTCACAAAATAGAAAATTTTTCAAAAAGGACAAAGGGTCTTAGGAAAATTTTAAATCCAGTGAGTCTAATTGGATCTCCCACAGACTCAGAGACTGAAACAGAATGTAAGAGATGGGCTATGAGAAAATGGCCAACAAAAACCACAATCAAGTTGCACTCTCCCCAATATGGTCGCTAATTTTGTTAACGAGTAAATCGGTAAGATGCAGACATGAACTAATCCCCCTAGATCCACCTAGATCTAGAACAAAACAAAACAGAACATGTTTTTTTCCCTAGGTTTCAATCATTTATTTTAAATACAAACAATGAATAGATAGCATACCTTATGAATCACTTCCTTATGTCTTTGTTTATACCGCCTTACTCTGATGAGATCAGATCTGCAATAGCACAAATCAACCAACATGAAAACAACAATAGTGAAATTCAATGACAACCTAAACATGTGATCAAGGAGTCATATAATAAAATATCAATCATTTTATGGGAAAGAGACGTGACACTATATTATATTAATGAAAGGTAGAAGATACAACCGAATTGCCTTGATGTCGCAAGTTCCCTTTTAGTGGCCCTTTGTTCTGACACACACATACATTTATTCCAACATTTGCATGAATATTTATCTCAAAATATTAATGGATGAATGGAGACCTCAAGCATCACTTGAAATAGGATTCTTCACACAGTCTTCAGCCGCGATGATTCTCTATGCTTGTACCTCTAACCTTTTCCATGAGAAGCCTATCATTATATAGGAGAAGTTGAAGTGGTTAAAGAGATGAGGATGATCCCATCAATTCAGAGAAGTCAGTAGGATCGTAACCATACAGACGCCACCTCATATTTCCATAAGATTCCACTTCTAGAAGCTACTAGAACTTCTTTCCTCTTTTAGTTTTAAAGTGTCACCACGAACTGCCTATATAGCAGCCTGCGGAAATCCCACACACTGGCTATAGTGTAACATGCGGAAATCAAGGATTTCCACACTGTGTAAAAGGAGCAGCCTGCAACGGCCTTCCAAAATTTCATCTTGCAAGGGTGGAATGAGGTTTCTTTTCTCAGGAAAAAGATTATATTGGGAACCTGAACACATGTTTATGTAATCATCATCGGGGTGACCAAAATAATGTGTAACAGGCATATAAGAAAACTGTAAATATACCATTCAATAGACAAAAACAATAACCATGACAACACCATGAAACTGAATCAAAGCCTTCATATATTAATTCAAGTACTTATATACATGGTTTCTATAGCAACAACTATCTACTTATACAACCTCTACAATCTATCTTCTGCTCTGTTCTCCTATTCTCTTACTCTACAGCTACTAACTTCTCCAATAAGAATAATGTTACAATACAATACATATGAGGGAGATTTCTAGAGTTTTCCCTCCTACAATCCTCAAGCTATCAAATCGAATTAAAGCCTACATCTACTTTACATTCATTACAATAAATGTCTCCAACCAACAGATGAGAGCTACGCTCAAGATCTACAGTACAATCCTCAAAACATTTAAGAACGGTTACGTCCGCCCAACTATTACATTAATGTCTCATCTTTCAAATTCAAAACGTCTTCAAAATGTGCATTGGTGCATATCCAACTTGCCTCCACTTTCGTGTGATTACGATGCTCTTGCATCACTATAACTTATTTTATGGGATGTTTCAGAATGAAAAATTTGGAGGTTATTGAGGAGACATATCAAAATACCTCTGGTAAATTTTTCAAGTTTTGGGTCATTATATTTTTGGAGATATAACATATGGAAGATTGGGATTTTAACTCATCCTAAATTCAATTTTAGATGAGTCATCTTGGTATTTTATCTATAAGTATTTTTACGCGAGGTTTCATATAGTAAAATTTTGTGGTGACCAAGGAGACATGTCATATTACATGTTGGAAACCCATATAACCCATGTTGGTACCCCTTCAAGTAGTACCACATTTGACAGTTCCTATAGAAAAATCCTTACTTCTATGTACCTTTGGGTATATATGAAGTCCCCTGTGTATACCTTAAACTAGCTTTAGATAATCTATTTGGTTATCTTGTTGCTATAGTACACTGATAACAACACTTGGGGAGACCACACTCTAGTATCTGGGTAGTCAGGTAGTACAACTAAGGGTATGGTTGAGCCTTCTTAGTTAGTGCCCCGAGCTATTGAGTTGAGTACTATTGTTGGATCCAACATGTATATCAAAGATATATAGCACCTGAAACTCCTTTTTCCTTACGACCCAACAAAATTTTTCAATGGCTCCAAATAAATATCCAAGACTTACTTCACTAAATAAACCTCCAGAAAGCTTGTCCATGAATCTTGAAGAAATGAGGAGATATAAAACCATTTATCCAAATTAGATAGTCAAATCACGAATTGATTGATAGGCCAGTGAAAGAGGTTGATTTAATAAATACTCAAATAGAAATAGAAAGAAAGACGAAAGAAATGATGGAAACACAAATCGATAAAAATAGGGAAGAGATGAAAATAAATATGGTGAAAATAAGGAAGAGATGAAAATAAATATGGAACAAATGGAACATAATATTATGGAAGCCTTAAGTGGGAGGTTGCCTAAAATTGATAAAGTTTTTTAAGGGACTCATGAAAATAAAGGTAGTGTTCATGTTGAATAGCTTTGAAATAATAAGAATTTTATAGGGGATTTAACTCCAATAATGGAGTTACTAATGGATGGTTTCCAAAAGCAGTGAACCTCCCAAGGTTGAATTAAGGTAGTTTGACAAAACAAAGGTCTTTACATGGGTGAACCAAATAAAGAAATATTTATAACTGCATAATATTATGGATGATAAGGAAATGATTCACACAACAACTTTGAACTTCAAGATAAAACCATTAATGGGTAGTTAAAAGGAAGCACCCTTCTTATCATTATACTTGGGGTTTATTTACAAGAGAGTTAGAAGCACAATATGGGAAATTTTGGAAACATGATTACTTCATTCAATTGACAAGAATTAAGCACTTAGGTGATATTGAATATTATAATTCAAAATTTCAAGTATTGGCCACAAGGGTGGATGACACAAGTGAGGGAAATTTGTTGGAAGCTTACATGGGTGGATTAAAAGAAGACATTAAACATGAGTTTTTCCTAAAACATACTGAAAACATTATGGAAGCTATGCAATTTTCTTCTCATATTCAAGACAAGAATAAGGATACACACAAGTCTACCATTGGAGCATATGCATGAAGTAGATATCATTTTAGGGTTCATAAGACAATCATACCTCAATCGACAAGGTTGACACCTCAACAAATGGATGAAAGAAGAGAAAAAGGACCGTGTTTGAATTGTGACAACAAGTACAGTAAGGGGAATAAATGTGGTGAGAATAAATTATTCTACATAGACTATGAAGAGTAAGAAGATCAATAATTGAAACCATCATAAGATCTAGATATAGAAGATACTACTCCAATGATATATCGTCATGCATTGGACAACATCAGTACTCCAAAAAACCTCAATATGAAAAGATACATCAAAAATAAAAAGGTAATAGTGTTGAGTGATTCTGGTAGTACCCATAATTTCATCAATTACAAGTTAGAAAAAAATCTCAATTGCTTTGTATTTACAACACCATAGTTTCAAGTAATGATTGCAGATGGAGGTACCATAAATTGTTTTGGGAAGTGTCATGATATTAAGCTCAATATGGGGGAGTATTTTTTGGATAGTCCCATTATTTCCATTCAAATGTGTGTTGTTGATGTTGTAATATAGTTCCAATGGTTACAATCATTGGGAATAGTGGCCCTTAATTTTCAAGATCTTTTCATGATATTTTCCTTAGAAGACAAGAAAATTGAGTTTAGAGGTATCCAAGTGAAACCCTCTAAGGTGATAAGTTCTAATAACATGAAAAAATTACTAAAAAGGGGATAACATGGTGTAATTGCACAATTGTTCTCACAAGATCTTCAAACATCTATATCCTCTGCTCTAGTGGATCTCCAAATAGTCATCAACAACCATTCTAAGGTATTTGGAGAGATGTCTAGCAGTCTTCCACCTGATTGAGATCATGACCATGCTATTCGTTTGCCACTGTGAAGTGTACCACCTAACATTAGGCCTTATAGGTATCCATATTCATAGAAGAGTGAGATTGATCATATGATCCAAGAAATGCTAGAGTCAGACATCATTCAACCTAGCCAAATTTCTTTATCTTCAACATTAGTGATGGTTACGAAGAAGGATGGTTCATGGTGTATGTGTCTAGATTATAAACAACTCAACAAAATGACCATCAAAGATAAGTTCCATATTCATGTCACTGATGAATTATTGGATGAATTGCATGGAGAAATTTTCTTTACAAGTTGGATCTTCATTCGAGATATCATCAAATTAGAATGAGGTAGGAAGACATTCCCAAAATAGCCTTTAGAACACATGAATGTCATTATGAGATTTTGGTTATGTCATTTGGACTTACTAATGCACCTTCAACATTTCAAAGCTTGATGAATTCTATTTTTAAACCCTTAGAAAATTTGTGTTAGTATTTTTTGATGACATACTAATGTACAAAAAAACTTGGGAAGAGTTGTACAACATGTCGATAGAGTATTGCAACTTTTGCAAGAGCAACAACTTTATGCAAATCCTTCCAAGTGTGCATTTGGGGTTCAAGAAGTGGAATATTGGGTTCATATTGTATCTCATGAAGGTGTAAAAGTGGACCCTAACTAATATGTAAACCGTCATGGATATTCCACAGGAACATTTCATCACAATAGATCTAATAAAATACTAAAATATTTACTAGTAAGGTTATTTTTCCTTTAGATCTCTAGAATATTTAGTTATTAATTTTTTGATTATGCATGAAATAGATAAAATGAAAAAAATAGAGAATAGTAAAATGTAATAACACCATCCAAAAATAAACACAAGATATGACCCGAGAAAACCAATATGGGAAACCAACTAGCTAGAAGGTGAGGTTGCTTTGCTCTCTTTTCTCTAGTATATAAATGTTGCAATTACAAAGAAAGAGGCACTCTCTGTGGAGTTTCCCTCGACCCGTGGCCTGTATGGATACTATAGAATCTCTCCTCCTTTGTTATTATCATAGAATATCATTCTCGGATGTTCTACTTAGCTATGTAACAATATACAATGCAAAAGAATGGAATCTCTCTTCTCCTTGTGGCTCGGTATTTAACACCGCCCTATAGCCATCTAGGGATATTTTTTTTGACTTCATAAACCCTAAATTGTGGTAGGGTTTTGAACCTTCTAGAATGTTCTTGAAGTACCTCACGTAGTTATCCCCATATGCATGAGTAACGAGGGTTGATGTTTCATCCTCTCATACCATGCTGGTCAACAAGGTAGGTCAACTTGTGAGAGGCATAACTTTTGCATGCGAGCTCTGATTGATGAAATTTTTTCATCGTTGGAAAGGTCTCTATGTGTATAATAGTGTCACAAGGTCCAAGTCATACTAGGAAATTTATAACCCCCAAAAATTTCATTTGATGCCTCAAAATGGCCTCGAAAGGTTCCAAACCCCAATTTTCTAAATTGGGACTTGCCACTAAAATGGCCTTGCAAGTTGATTCCTCCAATTTTTTCCATTCTAAAAGGATTGAGATAGATGAAAAAAAATATAATGATCCAACACAAATCACTAACAAAATTAAATCTATGAGGGAATGGCCAGTTCCCAAAACCTTGAAGAAACTTAGAGGATACTTATCAGGATTGACAAGCCATTACTGCAAGTTTCTCAATCACTATGATCAAATAATGACACCTACAACACCATTAATAAAGAAGGAAGAATTTTCTTGGACTCAAGAAGAAACCAAATCTTTTAAAAAACTTAAGGAGGCTATCTGTACAACTCTTGTCCTAGCCACACCTGACTTCACAAAAACATTTATTGTAGAGTTTGATGCCTTAGGCCATGGCATTGATGTATTTTTAATGCAAGAAGGGAGGCCCCTTTAATTTTAAAGAAACCAACTTAAAGGAAAAAAATTACTCAAACCCATTTATGAAAAAAAATTGTTGGCTATGTTGGATATGTGTTATATTCTTTACATGACTAGAACTAGTGTCTGCGTTGCGTCATGCATGCATGGGGGTAAGAGGGGGGGATGCTAGAACTCCCCTCGAGGGGTTGGAGGGGGGAAGATACCCCCTATGCGAGGGTTTGATAACATCTCCCCCGAAAAAAAAATCCTCGGTTTTCATGTCCATTTTTGAGCGGTCCTCAATTTTCGTGTCCATTTTTGGGCAATTTTTCGGCACATGATTTTCTATTTCTGGTTTAGGAATTAGGGTTGTTGACCAGTTCATTGGATTAGGTTTTGGATGTCATTGGCTCCTATATGTATATTTTATTGTAAACAATGTATGATGAGAATGAATATACAATATGTTGGTTTTCCCGATTTGGGTTTCCAAGAAAAAAATATTTGTGTAATGTGTGTATTTGCCATTGTATCTTTTATGTTCTTTTATTGAATATTTGTTTGAATAAAATTATTATACAAGGTTAAAATCTACATTTTAGCAATTATTGGCTTCAGGGGGACGCCTTTGCGGCTAGGGGTTTGGCTCTAGACTATGAGCCTTGTTACAGTGGGAGATATGCGGTATTGATTCTTTAGGTGAAGAGAAATGGTGAGCAGTTCGAAAAGAGAGATCGAGAAATTTAGTGGGAAAAGTTTTGAGTTGTGGAAGCTCAAGATGGAACACATTTTGGTAGACGGAGATCAGTGTGTTGTGGTGGATCCAGGTACTGCACCTACAGGAACATCAACATATGACTGGAAAAAGTTGGATTAGAAGGAGAAGAGTATAATCTGATTATGTCTCTCAAATTCAGTATTACTAAATGTGTGAAGGGAATCTACAACCAAGGAGTTATGTGATTAGTTGGGGGACTTGTATTAGTCTAAGTCCCTGGTAAATAAATTGTTCCTGCAGAAAAAGATGTATAACATGAGGATGAGAGATGAAGACTCTATGATAGAGCATATGAATGAATTCAACACTGTGGTAAGTTAGTGGTTATCTGTTGATATTAAAATTTCAAATGATGATACGTGTACTAGTTTACTCTGCTCTTTACCAGACTCGTGGGATAGTCTGGTTGTGGCCATAGGTAGTAATAAAACTACCTTGAGTTTCGATGATACAGTCTCATCCTTGTCATCAGAGAAGATGAGATGGAAGAACATGGAAGGATAGAAAACAGATGCATTATTTGCAATAGGACACTCCTAGGATATAAATAGATATAAGTCCTCGAGTGGGAGATCTAAGTCTAAAGGTGGATCTAAATCTTCTGAAAATTTTGTAAAGGTATGTTGGAGATGTGGAAAATAAGGACACTTCAAGAAACAATGTAGATCCAAAAGCATTGAGAAAGTGAAGGGATCTGAAGGTTCTCCATCTAAAGAAGAAAAGACCTCCAAGGAAGAAGGAGGGGATGTGTACTTGGATTCTTTGAGCACACATGAAGATCATGAGGAATGGTTGGTTGAATCAAGTGCATCCTTTCATATGAATCCCCAGAGGGAGTGGTTATGTGAATATCAAAGATATGATGGAGGTAATGTTTTCCTAGGTGATGACTCGATAACCATAATCATGGGACAAGTAAAAGTAAAGTTGAGGCTCATAGATGGAAGGATTAGAACACTTCCCGATGTTCTACACATCCTAGTATTGGCCAAAAAATTGATTTTTGTAAGAAAAATGGATGATGCAGGTATACAAACGGTATTTGAAAAATAAATCTGTAGGATGGTTCAAGGAGAAATGGTGTTATTGAAGGGAGTTCGGATTGTAAATATGTATAATCTACAAGGAAACACTATTAGTGATGGGTGTAATAGTTCCATTGTTCTAGATATTGGAGTAGAAGAAGAAAAAACTCCTACAGTCTCAAGAGAACAAATTATGTTGTGGCATCAAAGATTGGGGCATATCGGAGAGAAGGGTCTTCGACTATTACAGGGTAAAGGTATGGTTGAAGGTATGTCTAACTTCTCTCTAGATTTGATTTTTGTGAACATTTTGTATATGGGAAGCATAATCGGGTAAGATTCCCCTCTGGTGCAATGAGGGAAGAGGGAATTTTACAGCTAGTGCACAACGATGTGTTTGGACCTGTGTCGGTTCCGTCATTGGGAAAATCCATGTTCTATGTTTCATTTATAGATGACTTATCAAGGAATAATTGGATATATTTCCTCAGGAAGAAATATGAAGTCTTTGAAAGGTTTAAAGAGTTTAAGGCTCTTGTTGAGCATCAAACAGAGAAAAGAATTAAGGTGTTGAGGATAGATAATGGTGGAGAATTTTATGGGAATGAATTTTAAGAATTATGTAAGAAGTGTGGTATAGAAAGGAAGAAGAATACTCCATATACACCTCAACATAATGGAGTTTCAGAAAGGATGAAGGGAAAGTGTTAGAAGAATAGGATCGCGGAGAAACAAAATAAGATAAATGCGGAAACAAAACACACTGTTAGATTCATAATGAAGAAAACAACAGAAACATAATATAAAGAACTTAAGCAATCAAAAAACCATGATTAACAGATATAAATAAGCACTGACAGAAAAGGCATACTCTGTATTCATCAATGCTTCAGATAATCATGTACATAGACGTACATATATAATACAAGAAAACCATAACTGTCATGTAACTGTATAACAATTGAGTTAACTTAACTAACTTATGATTAGAGTTTTAACATCCCCCCTTAATCATAAGTTCGTTCTTTCCTGAAAAACTGCCACTACTTGACAATCAACAATGTGTCAAGCGAATATTCAGAGGGTTGGCTAAAGATTCTCTCTGAACTCTGGAAACAAATAGAAGAAGTTGATGTCTTCTACTAAATTGGTGGTCTAAGGATGACCACAAACTCATTTGGTGGTTTTGGGATGACCACAAACCAATCTGGTGGTTTTGGGATGACCAGAAACCGAATGTCTAGCAGAAGCTGATGTCTTCTACTAAATGGCATGGTTTTAAGTTGACCATGAACTAACAAGAGCTCAAGGCTCAAAAATATGAAAATGTAACAAGCATAACTTCATGTCTTCTGCTCAATTGGTGGTTTTAAGATGACCACAAACTATAAACAACAATAACAAGGAGAACTTTATGTTTTCTACTCAATTGGTGGTTTTAAGCTGACCACAAACTATCAAGAATAATATGTTCAAGAACAAGATTGCATACCAGGAACTAGGTTGCATACTTGATCATCTGTTCACAGGCTCAAAATCAAACTTGCAACCTGACTCAAAATCAAACTTGGAACCTGACTCAACTAGACTTTCCCCATGTCAGGGACAAGTGGTTCCAATTACCTTGACCGTCATTCACAAGTATGGCCAAGAAGAGATCCAACACATCAATTGTCTTACAGCGGAGTCTGAAGACTCAATCTTCAACTCGGCCCCGATCATACCCTAAATCATAAAATATTGAAAAACACTCATGTCCATCAACTGTAGAAATATCTCCAATCAAGTACGACTATACTTGTGTATAAATCCGACGATAAGACTGCTCCAATAAATTGGCTTCCAAACGCCAACTCCAATTCCCTAACCATTCAAAATGAAGTTGTTTCCGCTTGTGCTTTTGGCACCTTACTGAGGGGTGATTTGGCTTCCCACAAAATTTGCATGGCCGAAGATTAAAACAATTTGACTTACCATGGCCAAACCGATGAGAGTGTTTGCACTATATGGATTCTTTATCTGACTTATTATCATGATCTGGAATATCTGTAACAACATCTTCATTAACAATATCCTGTACCTATTCCTTACCAATATGCTCAAGCTCTATCGTCTTATCATCATTCAAAAAACCTCCACTCACAAAGCAAACAGGTTCGCAATAATTAGGAATATGAAAAAGGTTGTTAGCATCATTTTCATATCCTAGTCCATATCGATTTCGTTTAAAGTGTAATTCTTCCCATGGTCGAACAATTCTAATTTCTTTGCCACATTTATCCACAACTTTTTTTATAATAGGGATTTCATCTAATTCATCTTCATGTTTATGACTTTCATCACTAGTTAATTGAGCGTCTTCATTCTCATCCTTGATGTCATTGTGTTTGTTAAAATCACATTGTTGGTGTCGAATCAAACTTAACTTATCACACAACAACTTGTTTTGATGTTTGAACATATCAATCTTCTTGTGTGTTACTTGTAAACAAGTAATCATTGTGTTGAGGGTGCACTTGTTTATTGCAATTGTAGATTCCGTAGTTGAGTTAACTAATGTGTGCAATATTGTAAATATTTCTTCAATTCTTGCCATTATGCAGAATATGGAAGAGAGATGTTTGTATGTTGATGCCACAAAGTTCAATTGTTTATCTTGTTGTGCATGTTGATCGTCCGTTGCATGAATGCCAAAAAATACAGGATAACCAATGACTTACCAATAACTTAGATGTACAGAAAGATCCTAAGACAGACCCCCTTATTCAATTTCGGGTAGGTCAAAGACTTAATAACACCAAATACAATTTTGCAAATACAATTTGTGGACCCCTTATAACACCTTTACAACCACCTTATAACTTCATTACAAAAATCATACTAACAAATCCTCTTAACAAGAAACCCTTATAACTTCATGTACATTTAACTATAATACCGAAGAAAACTCCTCCATATAAATTTTCAATCTCCTTATGCTTTATGCTTCATATAGTAAATTCTTTCTAAATCCTTTCACACCAAGCCTTTTAAATTTCTCTTTTGTAAAAAGTGATATTTCCAAAATTGATATTGCTCCATTCCAAAAATACCAAAAGATCCCAAGAGCATACTTTGAATGAAAATATTGATTTCCCCTTCAATAGAAATCCTCCATCAACAAATTTTCGTATTTTTAACTTTACTCCAAAAATATTAGGACTTCCTTTAAAATAAACACTTTTTATAAGCATCCTCCGTTAAAATTAAAATAAAATATTTTTTCCATCCCTTCTCTTAAAAATAAATAAATGTTTATAATTCCTCCAACCTATATTCATTGGATTGTGATTTCTCCAATCGTCAATCGCCAATAGCCACTAGCAAAGCTTCATTTAAAATAATATATGCAGATTATTTAAAACTTATGCAGGTTTATAGATGTAGGCTTAAGGCTTCTTACAGCTCGGTCTTAGTGGCTCCTCACAAACTGAGGATCTTTCTTTAGTACAAACAATTTGAATGCTCTTCACTCATCTGGGATCCTTTGGACTACAAATCTGTGCCTTTAAACATATTTTAAATTAGGACCAGTGCGAATGGCCAGTGCGTGTGTTGTTACGCCCTGCATACACGACCTTTGATGCCAATATTCTTCCGCTCATATTATGCAAAACAGTATTAAGTCTTTCTTTGCATGCGACACTGCACTTCAACTCTATGCAATGGAAATACTACATGATCTACCATAGGGTGATTTGCTACAGGTCTAGAATTCGATTCTTCACTTTTCTATCTCATACAACCCAACAACTTCAGGATCTATGTCAACATTCAGAAATCAATTCAAATGAATGAACACACTTACCGATTTCAACATCGATCACAGATTTGGATTTGAATGATTTGTTCTATCTCCCACTAAATCCACGCCACACCATACTTAAATCAAATGGCTCAAATAAATGCAACAATTCAATGTTCACTGGAACCAACAACCTCAATCTTTATAATCTCGGTTCTGCAAACACTTACAGGATTCATTTCTTCTTCAATGCATCTCTCGACCTAATTCCACACTTTCTTAGACGTCTCTCATAGGCTCTTGGAAATTACACAAAACCAAACCTGCTTTCCTCCATTGCGTCTGTCTCTCTCCACGCACACAAACAGTCTCTTTTCAACGTTCTTTACCAGGATTACATGTAGGCTTCTCACAGTTTCTTTCATCTTCACGCTTCATCCATTCACAATCTCACAGTCACTGAGATCATAAATGGGATTTGATAAACCAGCATGCCTCTAATATCATCTACATGCTCTGATACCACTGTTAGATTCATAATGAAGAAAACAACAGAAACATAATATAAAGAACTGAAGCAATCAAGAAACCATCATTAACAAATATAAATAAACAATGGCAGAAAAGGCATACTCTGTATTTATCAATGCTTCAGATAATCATGTACATGGACGTACATATATAATACAAGAAAACCATAACTTTCATGTAACTGTATAACAGTTAGGTTAACTTAACTAACTTATGATTAGAGTTTTAACACACAGAAGATATACAATACAATAGAGACATAGATATACATGGTTCACCTAGTGTGGGATATGTCCACCAGAGAAGTTGTCAGGTCCTTCCTTTATTATTATCCAACAAATGAAATGATACAACCTACAACACACCTGTTGTAACTTGGTGGTAACCAGACTCCAGATTAATCTTATTGAAGTATTTGGCCCCCTTGAGCTAGTCAAGGAGATCGTCAATTCGGGGAATTGGGTACCGGTTCCTGACTGCGATTTTATTTAGGGCCTATTAATCAATGAAGAGTCACGATGTCCCGTCTTTCTTCTGCACAAGTACGATTGGTATTCCACAAGGTGATGAGCTTGGTCAGATGTGCCCCCTTATTAGCATCTCTTGGATATGGTGTTTGATTTCCTCATTTTCTAACAGAGATAGGCAATACACTGGCTCATTGGGTAGTGGTGCACCGGGGGTCAAATCGATTAAATGCTTGACTTGACAGTGCAAAGGTACCCCAATGGGTGAGGAGAATATATCTTTATATTATTCCACGACCTTATCCACTTGATTCTACTGCGTTGAGAGACCTATCGTGGAGGCCATGGATGTGGCTTTGACCTTCCACTCACTTTGAGCACGAATGACAAATAAGACAAACTTCCCGGTTTGAGAGATGACCTTCATGCATTGATTGATAGAGATCAAGGAAATGGAAGTAGGTGGGACTACCTTAGGTATCTTGTACAATTTTGTGTCCAA
Source organism: Picea glauca (assembly GCA_000966675.3). NCBI lineage: Eukaryota > Viridiplantae > Streptophyta > Pinopsida > Pinales > Pinaceae > Picea > Picea glauca. The sequence continues at coordinate 319,899 of JZKD02S2116804.1, forward strand.
AGTAATAATAACACTGCAAGGCCTAGACTCATATACATCATGATGTTTCCATAAATAAGGTTTTCCCAATAGAAAATCAAAAAATTCAAGGGGGGAGACATCACACAATACCTCATCTTTGAAGGGCTTGATGCCTTAGGACATGAGACATTGTTCGCTAATGTGGATATCTCTCCCTTGGCAGAGCCATCCAACAGTTGTGGGTGCGGTGTTTTCAACATGGCCAACCACTTGAAAAACTCCACCGATATGAGGTTCTTTTGACTATCACCATCAAAAATGAAGTGCAACCGAGTACCCTTCACCCACATCTGTGAATGAAAGAGGCACTTGCCTTCCTCTGGCTCATCTAGTTCATTGACCTGGATCTTGGTTCATCCACTCAAATGAGGTTCTTCTGACTACCGCCATCAACAATGAAGTGCAACAGAGTATCCTTCACCCACATCTGTGAATGAAAGAGGCACTCACCTTCCTCTGGTTCATCTAGTTCACTGAGCTGTATCTTGGTGGTAGCAACGGTGGAACTAGGTTCTGTGTCAATGATCCTTCTCCCTTTTTTTGGTTCTGACTCAAAATTGGAACCCACATTTGATTCAGAGGCTCTCACCCTAACCACCAATGACTACTTTGAATGGCATTCAACGGTGTTATGACAAGGGCTCTTATGGAACTCACACCACTTCCCTGTGTCTTTCTTTGTCTTCCCATTGTACTTCTTTGTTTGTATCTTAGACTGGTTGTCCCGAGGTTGCCCATCCTTTCTCTGTTCTTTGTTATATGGTTTTGGGTTTCCTTTTCCCTGCTTCTATTGTGAGGGGTTCACAGACCCAATCTGTCACATCTTTTGTTTAATATTTTTCTCAATTTTGACAGCATATTGATAGGTCGCGCCCAAGGATGAGATGTCTAGAAACTCCATTTTTTCTATATGTATCTATGCAAATCGCTGCAGTACTTGAGCACCAAATATCCCTCATAGTCTTTATACCCAGCTTGGTGTGCAATGTATGGAAAAACTTTGTGAACTTTGGCACTATTTGGTCCATTTCCTGCCACAATGCGGTCCATCTTGTATATAATTCGTCATAACTTCCAACATGGTAGTATTTTTCCTTAATAACATGCCTGAAAGAACCCCAAGTGGGTGTGACTACAAATAATGGAGATTCCTTTGTTCCCTTTTTCTCAAATAAATTCTCCCACCAATCTTTGACATGGGGGACAACCTTAAGGAGTGGAAATGTAATATTTTCTCTATCGAAAAAGTTATGGACAAAAAAATACCCTTCTAGAAGGTTTAATGATTTGTCTACAACATTCACATCTGACCTTCAAATATAGGAATATAAAAATTGATCTGTACCTTGAAGGGTGAAGCACCTTTGCTCGAGGAAGATGTGTCGCATGTTGGTCGTCGTCGAAGGATTTGTGAAAAATTATCCATCATCATTCATCTGTCACGCGAGGGCTTCCTTGAGAAATAGTTTAAAGGGATCTCTTTCTCCATCATCTCTCTTTTCTCCCCCCATGGGAGACCGCCGGGTTCGGCGAGGCCGATCTTGCAAAAGCTCAACTAGTTCGAGTCCCAACTGTTTATACCTTGACCTCATTGGGGACATGCACAAAGAAACAAATGAAGAGCATACCACTTTGATATCACTGATCTAGATTTACGAGAAGAACGAAATGAAACACAACTATATAAGATTAACACAGATATATGGTGAACAATAACAGAGATACAATGAAACTTGATTTTTATTCAATAAAGAAATATGTTGAAACTGTAAAATGAAAAATGAAGCAATCTTGTTCGAATGGTGGTAGTTAATCTTTGAGAAGAGATGTGACAACTATGTGCATTCATCTTAGCACATTACAATGAGGCCTCCAGGCATTTTTAGCATCAAGAAGTAATGAGAAAACCCTAGACATCCAAAAACCTAACCCTAGGAGATAATGATCCGGATTATTTTCGGCACGAAAGGAGAGCGGATAAAGAAATGCACAGAGATATTGCAGATATTCAATAATATAAAAGAAATGTATCAGACATGCAACCATAAACACAGATATACAGTAATACACGATTTCTATTAATCAAAGAAATGTACAGAGACTGTAAAAATATAGAGTGAAAGACTCGCTAGAATGGTGGCAGCTTATCTC
>JZKD02S2116804.1:323704-343961 GCA_000966675.3 Picea glauca
CAATAAACGAGAATGCCAAAAGTCCTAGACATCCAAAAACCTAACCCTAGGAGATGAAGCGCCAAAAGTCATGTGGGCCCCGTTTGGGTAAGTGAGTACATCAACTTCCCGGGGTAGTAACTTTTGCATACAATCTCCGTTTTAGGCGTGTGATAGCTCGTTGGAAAGGTATTGTAGAGGAGATTCATTTTGGGGGCTCAATTATGCCTTTGACTATCATTGAGAACCTCGATCTTGAAAAAACTTCATTTGGACCCTCAAAATGGCCCCGGAAGTTAAAACCTGCTAAAAATAGTAAATTGTCAAAATGGCCAGAAAACTGTTTTGAGCCATTTGGAAAAGGTGGGTGGCCACCGATATCCACCTGGATCAGATAAAGTGTCAAAATTCACGTGGGCCCCAATGGGGTAAGTTGGTACATCAACTTCCCAAGGTCGTAACTTTTGCATACCATCTATGTTTTAGGCACACGATAGCCCATTGGAAAGGTCTATCCAAGGACTACACACGTTTCCACCACACTCTGAATCCATTTATAGTGTGACTGTGGCGATCCCAAAAAATGTTTTTTAGGGCCTCAAAACAACCCCAGAAGTTTAGGACCTAAAAAGATAGAAAAACAAACTACCAAGATGAAAACTATATGTGAGCCAGTTGGAATAGGTGGGTGGCCACCGATATCCACCTAGATCATCCTTCGTGAATTGTGTTCTTGTAATTGTTATGTACATATGAAGAGTTGTAGGTGATAGGAATGGTCACCCATTAGGGAACACCGAGAGTCATTTACACATGTATATATGCACCTATCATACTAATGCATAAATCATCAAGTGTGGAGTTATTTTTTTCCATCCCTGACCCGACAATGGTATCAGATCCTGGCCTAAATCCATGAATATATTCCTTGGCATTTTCCAAAATGCCTCCAGCTTTCCTTCCCATCAACCTCTGGGTGATTCTCTGGTCTCTTATCTACTCTTTCCACTAGTCTGTTAGTTTGCGCTCTATCTCCTTATGACCAAAAAACACTAACCCTAAAACAATGGTATGGCATGCACGACTCTCTCATACACGCTCGTTTAACCTGAACAAAAATAGAAAAACCTGATTCCGCAAACCGTAGACCTCCTCCATCATTCTTGTGATCCTTTCACACACCACTTCACAATATCTACTCTCACCAACCGCTCCATTCTACTCTCATGCCATTTTGCACTATCTACTGGTAGCAGATGTTACTGGTTATACGAAACCGTAAACTCATTTTTGGCCTCAAGCTCATCCTTTGATCTCACTTACATCTCCAGGGTTCTTCCTCACATACATTTTAATATTCAATCGAATCGTCACCTATGAAAAAACGTGCATTGAGAATTCACCGCATACTTGTCCCTCGACCGCACGTACATTTCCAAGGTTCTTCGTCGCACACAATTTAATATTCATCAAAAATTCACTAAAACCCTAGTATTGATGCACGAGCTACCTCACAATCGTACGATTGAACTACCTTACAATCCACTCACAGGATACCTAGTACCCCCATCTCTCACATCCCCATACATTGTTTCCCATATCTCCCATGCATCACTGCTTCAATAAAGTCATGTGAGCCCTCCATCGTACCTATTTTTTGATGAGAATTGACCATAATGAAGGAGCGGTCTGCAATGAGATTCCTATAGAAAATCCAGTCCATGTGGAAGCATTCTCAAAAGAAATATCGTAGAATAATCCAATGAGCGGTTTTAATGAGAGATTGAATTTACGGATGCCAATCGAGGGCTCTATGATAGAGTTTCAGAGCTCCAAGTATACCAGAAGCTGTGAGATTGTTTACAATAGTGATCAAGCTAGGTGCAAATTTTCCAAGTGATACATTGAAAGGTAAACCAGCCAAAACCCATAGAAATCTCAATCTCATTATTATACATCATGGATAATGCAACTATAACAAGAAGAACTAGTATATTGGCCTTGTAAATCCTACTTGCTTTGGTAAATTCTCCTTGGTGAGTGTAAATAGTGTTGATGCATTATTGAGCTCACAATCTGCTCTGTTTTTACCTAAATCACTATATCATTTCAATTGCATTGAGATCTGTTGTAAAAGTGGAGTGCCTGTGGCCCCAAATATTTTAAGATCTCTTTATGTTGCATTTTTTCAGAAATAATAGGAATTTACATTTTCACACAATGGATCTTACACCCATCAACATCCCATTCATCCATAGAATAGGTTTGGGTTGAATTTATAAAATGAAAGGAAGTAGAGAGAAGAACTTGATAGTTATGGGAGGTTGGCATATTCTCCAACAAAGATATGATATTCATTGTACCCGTTGCAGAAAGAATGTTTCACATGAAGCCACTGATTGTAGAGTTCCATGGAAGATGGTCAAAGAAGAAAGATAGAGTCAGAAAAAAGCCAAAGATAGAAACTCAAACCTGGCAAGAGGTAAATCACATGTTAATTATGTTGTTTCCTATTGCAATATAGGAGTAATTGAAGATCTATTTAATACTTTATTTTCTTATTGGGGAGATGCATGGATTCTTGACACATGTGCAACCTCTTACATGAAATTTTGAAAATATTTATTCGAAGACTTCAGTGATAATGTAGACAATGTAGTGTACTTTGTAGACAGATCAAGTGTCAAACCTTCGAGAATGGGAACCATCAAACTTCAGTTGCCTAGACTCCCGACTTTTCTTTTTCACAATGTACACTATCTTCTAGAAATGAAAAGAAAATTGTTGTCCCTTGTGCACATCAGACAACAAGGCCACTCTATTCATATGATCAATGGAAAAGTTGAGATAAGGAAGGACTCTGAAAACATGGTTGTTATGACCGGAATGGGAGATGGAAGATTGTTGAATCTGAATGGGACATCTTCCCATACACACAATGTTGCATACCTCTTTGATCACGGTGAAGGTATAATGTCATCTAGTAATTTTTGGTATGCTATATTTTGCCATATCAATTATGAAAATCTTCATTTAATGAGAAAGAATGGTATTTTTGGTCTTCCTAAGATACCCAGAAAACTAAAACAATGTGATGCATGTATCCTTGGAAAGCATACAAAACAACCTTTCCATGATTCTGTTTCCAGATCATGTAGAAAGATTGAACTGATTCATTCTGATTTGTGCAACCCTATAATTGTTCCTTCTTCAAATGGAAATAAATATATAATGTCCTTTATTGATGATTACACGAGGATGTGTTGGGTATACTTGTTGAAAGATAAATCACAAGTTTTTGAAACATTTAAAAAATTTCATGTATGGATTCAAAATGAAGCTCAGTTTTGTATTGTCTCTCTTTGCACTGATAATGGAAGATAATATACATCTAATGAATTTTAAAGCCACCTTCGACAAGATGGGATCAAACATCAAACCCGTTCCATACAATCCTCAACAAAATGATGTGGTTGAACGAATGAACAAGACACCCCTAAATATGATCCATTCCATGATGTTTTTCAAGAATGTTAAATCGATGTTTTGGGATAATGCAGTTTTATGTGCAGTTTATGTCAAAAAAAAGTGTCCATATCATGTTATAAAAAACAAGACTCATGAAATGTGGTATGTCCACATTCCTTTGGTGAGGCATCTCAAGGTCTTTGGTTCCATCTGTTATTCCTTGATTCCTAAGGAGAAAAGAAGCAATCTTGATGCAAGGAGTTGGAAGTGCATCTTATGGGGGATACTAAAATACCACCAAGGGGTATTGTCGTTATGATGAGACAAACAAGAATTTCATCCTTTCCATAGATGTTATCTTTCTTGAATCCTCCAAGAAATAAGAAACTCTTGAGAGGCATCTTGATCATCTGGACATATTCACTCGTGTAAAGACATATGATGAATTTGATGATGAGATTCCACATCTTGAAGGGGGGTCCCTATCTTGGGTCAATCTCTGGAATATCCTTTTGTAGCACCATCTCCCCCACATGAAGAAGTTCCTTCCACTTCATCAGAACTGCAAGTTTAGTTGGATGATGTGATCAAGCAGATTGAAGAGTTGAGACTTGATGAAAACTCAATACCATCTCAATCAGTCGAGAAACCTATACCATCTCAGAAATTTCCACCAAAATGGATCCCAAAAACAGTTGAAATTTTTCATCCTAATGAGATCGAAAAGACAGGAACCATATTTTCCTAAAAAAATTATGGAGGTAATGTAGATAATTCAAACTCAGGTGATGTAGAAGATATGGATGTTTCATATGATTGTGAGTTGAATTTATCTGCTAACCATGAACCGACTTCCTTTAAAGAAGTCACTTCTCATGGTGAATGGAAAAAATCCAAGAAGAAGGAATATGATGCTCTCATAAAAAATGGGACATGGAAGTTGTTGGACCCTCCATATGGAACCAAACTGATTGGCTGCAAGTGGGTTTTCAAGAACAAGTACACATCAGATGGCTCACTTGAAAAGAAAAAAAATCAAGTCTTGTGGAAAAATGATTTGCACATAAATAAGGTGTTGATTATGAGGAGAATCCCCCCCCCCCACAACAAAATGGGCTACGATCTGCACTCTATTTTCCATGGCAACACAAAATGGATCGAAAATTCATCAAATGGATGTGAAGAGTACTTTCGTGAATGGAGACTTGAAGGAGAACGTGTTCATGTCCCAACCAGAAGGATTTTTTGTGAAGGGACAAGAACATAAGGTATGCAAGCTCATCGAATCCTTGTATGGCTTGAAACAAGCACCGCGAACATGGTATGAAAGGTTAGCGAGCATCTTCTGAAATTAAATTTCAAGCATTTCAATCTTGACAATGTAACTTTGTTTGTCAAGAAAGTTGGAAAAAAATTTGTACATCTTGTAGTATATGTAGATGGTTTGTTCATAACAAGGAACAATGAAAATTGCATTGCATCCATAAAGAAAGAGTTGAAGAAAGGCTTCGAGATGACAGATTTGGGACATCTACACTACTATTTGGGCCCTTGACAACTTCAATATAACTATAGTAATTTATTTATATCAATGTATACATTTTTGTACATTAGTCTCTTCCATTTCAACCAATAGATTGACTTGTTTTTATAAATATATTGACAAAGTTTAATTTATGAACCTAATATTTATTACAATAAAATTAAATTATTATGAATTTATTAGCATGGAACTTGAGTTTAATTATGGATACACCCAAGCTTATAGATTTTTTTTTTCCCTTTTTTGTATTTTATTTAGAGTTTATTGTGGAGAGTGAGTGGTGTTTTTTCATTATTCATGGGTTATGATGGTTATTTTTATTAAAATGTCATGAAAATTAATATTTCAACAATTTTCGTTTTTTTAGAGAGATGATTCAAAATTGTAAATTGTAATGAAAAATATTGATATTATTACATCAATAGATTTCATATTAAGATTAAAATAGGTTTGAGTGAATCTTGTTGGTATGCATTCAACAACATTCCCTACATGACATGGTTATTCAATAAGAAATCATCCATACCAACCACTATATCATTGTCTTCATCCTCAACATGTGAATAACTAGTGTCACTGAAGAAATTATGATTGGTGACTCAAGATGATTGATTCAACCATGCCTAGTATGCTTCCTCTCCAAGTTGTTCTTGTTTAGAAACCTTCTCCTAAGTTGACATAGTAGTGGGGTGCAAAGGTATATGTTAGATATGTCGCTCATCATCCAAATCCTAATTGCAAAAATATTGAATATTAAATTGATGATAATAGTAAACAAAATGCATTTAGTATGTTCAAACACTAGAGAATTTTTTTATTAGTAGCATGGACTTCATTTTCCAATATATATGAAGCTAGACACTTTGTAAAACAAATGTCTCATTAAGCAATAGATTTACATTAATTCCATTGAAAATCCAAAAATACAAATACTCTTGATGATATTTTTCTTATAGCCCGAGGGGATGTCTAAACATATTTTTAATGCAAGTTGCCTTTAGTGAGTGGTTGGTGGTCTACAAAATTTATAGTCTATTAACAACTCATCACTAGAAGACAAGCTATGTATTGCATGCATAACACCAAATTTGGATGCCTTGCTTTTCATAAATAACTCTTTGTCATTCAAGTGTTCCTTGAATGAAAAAAATGTGTTGAATAGGGAACACTTACAATTATTATGAACTTTACAATGTTGATGGGGTAAAGTTCTTCTCAATTTTCCTCTACCATCTACCTATGGTATCTTTCTCAAGATAATAGTTTGTGACATTTTGTACTAGTGGCATATCCTATGCATATGAACTTGATCCCCAATTAGGATCCTACAAAATTCAATGCATACTTATTTGAATGCAAGTTTCCTTTAATGAGTGGTTGGCAGTCTACAAAAGTTATATTTTATTAACAACTCATCACTAGAAGACAAACTATGTATTGCATGCATAACAACAAATTTGGATGCTTTTCTTTTCATAAACAACTCTTTGGCATTGGAGTGTTCCTTGAACGAAAAACTTGTATTGAATAGTGATCACCTACAATTATTATGAACTTTACAATGTTGATGGGGTAAAGTGGCTCTCAATTTTCCTCTACCATATACCTATGGTATCTTGATCTAGTTAAGTGCTTGTGACATTTTTGTATTAGTGGCATATCTTGTGCATATGAGCTTGATCCCTAATTGGGATCCTACAAAATTCAATGCATAATTATTCAAATCCATGTGAAAAGGTAGCATAAATTCAATTAGAAAATCAAGATATAAATAAAATTTTGATTTTGTACAAACAACAATGGAATACGTGATAAACTTGGCGCTATAGGGATTGAGGAATTTGAAGAATCAATTATTTGATATTATCACTTTTTCCCTTTGCATTTGAGCCAAAATCACATTCAGTACATGCTTTTATTCTTAAAAGAAAGTTTGGGAATCATGTAACATTCTAAATTCAAATAGACTATTGAAGGTCCTTTTTAAGTAATCAACATGGAGTTTACATTGGCACATTGGTGAGTTTTTTTTATAATATATGCAATGGTGCATTTTTTTATAATACACACTGGTGTGCTAGATTTTGATTCCCGCCAAAATAATACCTATGGTAAAACCTCCACAAAGTACCAATTGTAGAGGTTTGCACTTCTATATATTTTTTAAATTGTTTTTATGGTGCAATTAATAAATATAGCACACCAATGAGTTTAATTCTAGTAGGTGCATTGAGTACCAATTTTAATTTTTTAATACAAGCAGACCACACATTTTCATCAATGCACCAAAAAGCCAAACAATAAAAAGAGTAGGAATTTTATTTTGTAAAAGTGAGTTAAACAAAACCCTAAACCCTAATATGTTATTGTGCCAAAAGTAATAAAAGACTTGTGCCAAAAGGATGGTTCGAGGAGCAATGGTGTTTCTGAAGGGAGTTCAGATTGGAAATATGTATAATCTGCAAGGAAACACTATTAATGATGGGTGTAATAGTTCCATTGTTTTGGATACTAGAGTAGAAGAAGAAGAAACTCCTACAGTCTCTGGAGAACAAGTTATGTTGTGGCATCAAATATTGGGGCATATCAGAGAGAAGGGTCTTCAACTATTACAGGGTAAAGGTATGGTTGAAGGTATGTCTAACTGCTCTCTGGATTTTGACTTTTGTGAACATTTTGTATATGGGAAGAAGGATTGGGTAAGATTCCCCTCTGGTGCAATGAGGGAAGAAAGAATTTTACAGCTAATGCATAGTGATGTGTTTGGACCTATGTCAGTTCCATCATTGGGAAAATCCGTGTACTGTGTCTCATTTATAGATGACTTCTAAAGGAATACTTGGATATATTTCCTCGGGAAAAAATCTGAAGTATTTGAAAGGTTTAAAGAGTTTAAGGCTCTTGTTGAGAATCAAACAGAGAAAAGAATTAAGGTTTTGAGGACAAATAATGGTGGAGAATTTTGCGGGAATGAATTTGAATAATGATGTAAGAAGTGTGGTATAGAAAGGAAGAAGACTACTCCACATACACCTCAGTAGAATGGAGTTGTAGACAGGATGAACAAGACACTGATGGAAAAATAAAGGTGCATGCTCAGTGGTGTTGGGTTAGGGAAAGTGTTAGAGAAACAGAACCACATAGCAATAAAATAAGACAAATGTGGAAAAAAAACACAGACGATACACAATACAATAGAGACACAGATATACGCGGTTCACCCAGTGTGGGATATGTCCACCAGAGAAATTTCCAGTTCCTTCCTTTATTATTATCCAACAAATGAAATGATACAACTTACAACACACCCGCTATAACTTCCTCTTCTTTCTCTCACAGTCTCCTCTCTCAGAATACAATATTTTCAATAATACACAGCCACAATACAATTCCCTCGTAAAAGAGAGTTTCCTTCTAGGCAAAAAAACCCTAACATAATCTCTACCGTCAGATCCGTGACTTAATGATGAACGATCAATACTGACCATGAAATTACAATATACATTTACAAGGTAAATTTTCCTTCAGGGGCTTCTCCCCCGAACCACCACTGGTCTCTGGAGCCCCCTAGACCCCGTAGGAGGGTAAGCCCCACATGGAGGGGTGTACAGTCTTTCAGGTGTACAATCTTCATGGGGTATAAACACATATGGAAACAAATACCTTTGAATCAAAAAAATAATCAGACTCCACAACCAACAATCTCCCACTTGGAGACTAATCAAAACAACTCCACTGTTGATGTACCTATTGGACTATGATCCACCTTGGACCTGGAAAATTTATCGTCTTCACCTTCATGCTTGAAGGACAACTGAAACTGAGCAGGAACTCAGTTTCTCCCTAGTTGCTCCCTTTGTTAACATGTCTGCAGGATTCTGTCTAGTGTGTATCTTTTTCAACTTCAAATGTCTATCTTCCAAGATGGATCGTATGAAATGGTACATGAGTTGTATATGCTTAGTCTTCGAATGAAGGCTAAGTTCTTTGCAAGATGAATGGCACTCTCGTTGTCACAATACAACATTTTATTGTTTTTCTTCTTCCCAATTCCTCCATAAACCTCTGTAACCAAATCATCTCTTTACTAGCCTCTGTAGCAACAACATACTTTGCCTATGTTGGTGAAAGTGCAGCAACCTTTTGCAGTTTTGAAATCCAACTTACTGTTGTTCCACCTACTGTAAAAACATACCCCATGGTTTTTCTCCTACTGTCTTTATCACTTTCAATATTGGAATAAACATATCCATGTAGAACAGTGTATGAACCTCCAAAACATAATGCATGAGTAGCAGTACTTCTCAAATACTTACGAATCCACTTTACTACCTCCCAATGTTATTTACCTAGATTGTTCATATACCTCCTCACAACTCCCACTACATGTGCAATATCTGGTCTTGTGCAAACCATTGCATATATCAAGTTGCAACTGTTGATGAATAAGAGAGTATGGACATGTATTTTATCTCCTCATGTGTATTGGGACACATTTCCTTAGTTAATTTGCTATGGATGGCCAAAGGTGTAGTAACTAGTTTTGCATTCTGCATTCTAAACATTTCCAACACCTTCTCTATGTACTCACCCTAAGACAATGCCAATTTGCAATTTTTTCTATCTCTTGTTATTCTCATACCAAGGATGTTCTTTGCAACAACCAAATCCTTCATCACAAATGAATTAGCTAATTTCTTCTTGAGCACATTTATATTCTGCATATTAGACCCTGCAACAAGATCTACACACAATAACAAGATAATATAGCTTCCATTTTCTAGCCTTTTGAAATAAACACAATGATACGAATGACATCTACTATAAATTTGTTTTGTCATAACCCTGTCAAACTTCAAATACCACTACCTTAGAGCTTTCTTTAGTCCATACAAGCTCTTCTTCAACATGCATACCAAATTATCCCTTCCTTTGACCTCACACCCATGTGGTTGTTACAAAATAAATCTCTTCCTCCAAATCCCCATGGAGAAAAGTTGTGTTTACATCTAACTGTTCAAGATGCAAATCTTCTACTTCCACAAGACTTAAAATAGTCCTAATTGAAGTCATATTAACAACAGGAGAAAATATTTCATTAAAATCTATATCTTTATTTCGTGCAAACCCATTTACAACAAGTCTAGCCTTGTATCATTTTTTCCCTCCATCTTCTTCCTTCAACTTGTAAGCCCATTTATTCTAAAATGTTCTTTTTCCTGCAGGAAACTGAACCAAGTCCCAAGTCTGGTTATTTACCAAGGAATCTATTTCCTCTTTCATGCCTTGCTCCCACTTCTTTCTAGTGTCTACCTGCATTTCCTCTTTATAACATTATGGTTCACCCGAATCAGTCAACAATGAATAATACAGTGAAGGAGAGTATCATTGAGGGGGTCTACTTAACCTGATAGATCTTCTAACAACACTTGCAGAAGTTTGAGGTCCCTGTTTCTCCTGTTGTTGTACATTTTGATTTTCGGGTGCCTTCACAATTTTTTTTCAGTGATCTCATCAAGCACCGTGTATTTTGGTTTTTCTTCTTCTTGTTTCCTTACCTGCAACTAATATTTATACATTACCTTATCATTGAATATGACATCTCTACTCCTAATGATTTTTTGATTTTCATAATCTCATAGGTGATAACTAAAATCATTAACACCATATCCAATAAAGGTACACTTCTTGGATTTTGCTTCAAACTTTGTTCTATTTTATTTATCAATATGGACAAATGCTTCACAACCAAAAGTATTCAGAAATGAATAGTTTACATTTTTGCCTATCCATGCCTCCTTTGGAATACCACCATCTAAAGAACTTGAAGCTCCTCTGTTTATAAAGTAAACAACAATATCTACAACATCTTCCCAAAACTGTAAGGGAAACCATGTATGCAATCTCATACTCCTTGCACGCTCCATGATGGTCATGTTCATCCTTTCCGACACATAATTTTCGTGCGATGTTCCTGGATCTGTCTTCTCTCTACAAATCCCATGGTATGAACAATAATCATCAAACGTCTTGTTGCAATATTCACCTCCATTATCTGATCTGAGAAACTTTAACATTTTTTTTTGTCTCATTCTCAACCAAACCTTTCCATTTCTTAAAAGTATCAAAAGAATCAAATTTTTTTCGAATGAAATAAGCTCAAGTTTTTTCTAGTTGCATCATCAATACAAGTAACATAATAACGAGAGCCACTAAGAGATGATACCTGAGCTAGTCTCCATACATATGTATGCACAAGCTATAACCTTTCACTCTTCTTTTCTTTTCCAACTCTGATAAATATGACTCTCTTATGTTTTCCATAAATACAATGCTCACAGAAATCCAAATCAATTTGTTTAAGATCTGGCAACAAATTTCTTTTGCGAAGTATCTGCATCCTCTTCTCACTCATGTGTCCAAGCCTATGATTCCACAGTGTTGTATCCATTCCTATAGAAGCTAAAGAGATAGAAGAGTCAATATTACCAGTACATAAATACAATGCACCTACCTTCTCTCATTTTTCTATCACTGGTGATCCTTTGGTGACCTTCCACGCCTTATCTGTAAATAAGGATATATATCCTTCACTTTTCAACTTCCCTGTTGAAATTATATTTTTCCTTAGATTTGGAACATGTCTTTCCTTTTTCAACAACCATTATTTTCCATTCTTTTGTTTTATTTGTACCTTACCTATTCCAACAATTTTACATGGTGCATCATCACACAAATGAACCTGTCCAAAATCACCTTGAACATATTCTAGAAAATGTTTTCTATGGGGTGTGGCATGATATGAAGCCCCTGAATCTACTACCTAAGACTCATAAATATTATCTACAAAAATAATCAAAGCATCTTGTAACACATTACATGTCACATTTTCTTTCTTATTTTTCTCATGTTGTCCATCTCTTTTTTTCTTTGGAGCTCTACATTCTTTCCTCATATATCCTTTCTTCCCACAATTCTAATACTCTATCTTTCCTAGTCTGGATTTGGGTTTTCCCTTCCTATAATTCTCGTGGTTCTGTGAGCCCTTTTCTATATCCTTTTGTCTTCCCCTATTCTCCATGCTTAACGCATTACTCGATGTCTCACCTATTCTTTTTCTTCGTGTTTCCTCACTAAGGATAACACCAACAACATCATCAAATTTTAGAGTGTTTCAACCAGAGACATAGTACTTACATCCATGACCAAACCATTCCAGCTTTCTAACAATGACCACAAGATTAGAAGAGCCCTGACCTCATCATCAAAGTCCACTTTTATAGAACTTAGTTGATTAGTAACCGTATTAAATTCATTTAAATGATCTGCAACAGACCCACCTTCTGACATATTCATATTAAATAATATCTTTATTAAAAATACCTTATTGGACGTCGAGGGTTTTTCATACAGTTTAGCCAATGTATCCATCAACTCCTTCATTGTTTTTTCTTTTGAAATATTGAAAGCCATCGACGTTGCTAGGCTCAATCATATCGTTCCTAATTCCTTTCTATCAAGAAACTCCCCTTCTTTAAGCTTCATGTTCGTTGACTTCTTTTCTATTCCACCCAATGGTAGGAATAAATATTTTTTCTATAAATAATCTCCCATCTTCATCTTCCATAACTAGTATTTTTGGTCGTTAAATTTCTCGACCTTAAACTTTCCATCTTCTGTCATTGCTCCCACTCGAACCATGAACCCCATTTTCCTACGAGTTACCTTTCGCTCTAATACCAATTGTTAGAAAACGGGATCGCGGAGCAATAAAATAAGACAAATACAGAAAAAAAAAACACATAAGATACAAAATACAATAGAGACACAAATATATGTGGTTCACTCAGTGTGGGCTACGTCAACCAGAGAAATTGTCAGGTCCTTCATTTATTATTATCCAACAAATGAAGGGATAGAACCTACAACACACCTATTGTAACTTCCTCTTTTTTCTCTCACGATCTCCTGTCTCAGAATACAATATTCTCAATAATACACAACCACAATACAATTCCCTCATAAAATAGGGTTACGTTCAGGGAAAACAACCCTAGCATAATATCTATTGTCAAATTTGTGACTTAATGATGAACAGTTAAAATTGACTATGAAATTACAATATACATTTACAATGCAATTTTTCCTTCAGGGGCTTCGCCCCCAAACCCCATAGGGGGGAAAGCCTCCCCTGAAACCCCTCCATGTGGAAGGGTTACAATATTCATGGGGTATAAACATGACTGAAAACAAATACCTCTGAATCAGAAAGATAATCAGGATTCACAACCAATAACAAAAATTATGGGCAGAGGTAGTGGGTATTGCATGTTACCTGGTCAATAGATTACCCTCAAGGTATGGACTGGTAAGAAACTTTCTCTCACACATCTCAAGGTATTTGGCTGTGGGACCTATGTTCATGTTCCAAAGGAAAATAGGAGTAAGCTAGATAAGAAGGATGAAAAGTGTATCTGTATTGGGTATAAATATGGTCTCAAAGGTTATAAGCTTTGGAACCCAGAAACTAAGAAGGTTGTGTATATCTGAGATGTGGTATTTAGAGAAATGAAGGATGTTGTCAAACATGACATCCTACCAAGTAAGGAAGAATCAAATAAAATAGAGTTTGAGCTAAAGGATGATGAATCAGACTCTACAGAAGAACAAAATCAGAAGAAAAAGATCATCATACTCCAGTATTAAGGATATCGGTGCGGGAAAAAAAAGGCTCCTGGAAAGGTAGACTCCATCTGATTTCCGTTAAAAAAATTCTTTGTCTATTACTAATGATTATCTTAGAACTATTAGGGAGGCAGTGGATTCATAGGATGGAAAACACTGGAAAAAATCCATGGTTGAATAAATGACAACCTTGGATAAGAATGAGGCTTGGGATCTAATGGAGTTTCTGACTGAAAGAAAACCCATTGGAAGCAAATGGGTATTTAAAAAGAAGTTGAATGCAAAAGGAAAAGTGGAGAAATACAAAGCTCAGTTAGTAGCAAAGGGTTATTCTCAAGTTCATGGAATTGATTTTGGTGAGATTTTTTCTCATGTTGCCAAGTTAACTTATATTAGATTTTTTTTGTATATGTTGTTGTTGTGTTCGATTTTGACGTAGAACAGATGGATGTGAAGACAACATTCCTACATGGGGATATGGAAGCATAAATCTATATGAAGCAACCAGAAGACTTTGTTGTGAAGGGAAAGGAGTTGGTATGCAAGCTGAAAAAATCCCTATATGGTTTAAAACAATCACCAAGGATGTGGTATCAAAAATTTGATACTTATATGCTGGGACTTGGCTTCATAAGAAGCAAACATGATCACTATGTGTATTTTAAATTAATTGGTGATCATTTGATTTATTTGGTATTGTATGTGGATGACATGTTGATAGGAAACAACAAGGAGATTATCCAGGATGTGAAAACTCAATTGTCCTCTAAATTTGACATGAAGAATCTTGCTGCTGCAAATTTCATTTTGGTCATGGAAAATAAAAGAGATCGGAAAAATAAGAAACTCTAGTTAATTCAAAGAAAATATGTTGAGACAATGTTACGTAGGTTTAATATGAAGGAATGTAAACCGATCATGTTCCCTATTCCTATAGGTGTAAAGTTATATGTGGATCAGTGCCCCAAGACACAGAAAGAGGAGGAGGACATATCTCGTGTTCCATGTGTGAGTGTGGTTGACAGTTTAATGTATGCAATGGTCTGTACTAGACCAGACATTGCACATACAGTGAGAGTTTTGAGCGGGTATATGTCAAAACTAGGGAAGAAGCATTGGATAGTAGTAAAGAGAGTTTTCATATATTTGCATGGAACTACTAGTTATGGATTGTGATACCAAGGAAGACCAGGTTTGGACAGAGTGTTGGACATACATGGCTTTGTGGATGCAGACTGGGCTAAAGATCTGGATCATAGAAGATCTACAAGCAGGTATGTGTTTAACTTGTTTGGAGGAGCAATCAGTTGGATGAGAAAAAAACAATTTGTAGTGGCACTTTCAACTACATAAGTTGAATAAATGGCAGTCAATAAGTCCAAATATTTTACCTAGAGGAATTTGGATTTTACTATTCCCACATAGTCTTGAGCATAAAAATATACCATATTATCAAAGGAAAGAAATAAATTCATATCCTATTGTTTACTCATAGCTTGGATATTCAAAACAACGTTATATATGTATATTATATGTTGATTCATATGCAATAGTTTTTTATAATTATAAGTCAATCTACATAACAATTTGTTATAATCACAACTACAATCTATGGATTGATTTGTAAAGAATTCGATGGTAGTCAAATTTTGCATATTATATTGACTTTTCATGTAGAGAAAGTCCATATATCATGCGTAACATGATGTGTGTTATGATGGTTCTACGTCAAATCAAAATATAAGGAGAAAATGTGGTGTGATAAAGAGTTAGAGGAAAAAAGAAAATTAAGGTATTATAAGGATGTAATCAACCCTAATCTAAAAGATCAAATTATCTATTTGTTTTGCCAAGTGTAAAGAAAAAAAAAACATTGTTAAGATAAGAACAAATTCTCATGAGCTCCATAGTGAAACTGGGCGTTGGTCAATTCCTAAAACCCCATGGGATGGAAGAGTGTGTCACCTTTGTGACACTAAGAAGGTTGAAGATGAAAAGCACTTTCTCTTAGATTGTCCAACCTATACCCATATTAGATCTCATTTTCAAAATATTTCGCACACTACCAATCTTTCTAACCTCTTAAATCAACAAAAGTATGGTGATGTTGGAAAGCTTCTCTTAATGTTGTTTGAGCACAGAAACAAAATTCTAAAGAATCATAAGTAATCACTTACCCTCTTAAGGTCCGATAGACCAATTCGGTCTTAGTGGACGTTAATCATCATCATCGTCGTCATCATCATATACTATGGCAATCGGTGTTGTATTTTCAAAACAATTTACAATCGTAGGAATTAATAATAAAACAATTTAACAAATCACAGTTTGATTCAAATATATTAACTCTTGAATACTTAACAAGGTACTAATATATCATTTTGGAAACCCATTTAAATTTAATTAAATTTCTATAGCTAAAAATTGTTACCAATTACATAATATTGAAATGTGGTTTACTCCACATATCAAATTGTTACCAATTACATAATATCGAAATGTGGTTTACTCCACATATCAAAAATTACGTACAACTATCATCATCATTATAGCTACAATGGAAGTTATGCACATCACTTAGAATGATAATCAAAATCAATTGATTCATAATCATTGTATTTAAAATCCACAATTTAAATCATCTATATAATAAAAAATTATAATATGTAAATAATGTGTTTAGTGTTACCATCGACTCTTGAGTTGTTTGTTGATCTTGAATGTGAGTTGAGACCTTGTGTCTACTTATTTGAATTCTTGTGTTGACTTTATAATTGTCGATGGATACACTAGTTGACCTCTCAACTAACTCCTTTGGATACTATCCTTCCCTAGGATCCTCGAGTCGCAATGGAAAGGTATGGATTATTATTTCACTAGCAAATGATTGTAGCATGAAGTGGTCAAGATTAAGAAGAATCCCCACTTCTAAAAAAACTTCAATAAATCAAACTCTCAACAAATACCAAAGAAAAATTATTTTAGCATTATGATATACATCTGGTATAAGGATGCATAAGTGTGCTTTCCTCGAAGCTCACTCCCTCTTTTTATAGTTTTTGTAGCCCATGCCACTTTTCTAACCCATGCATACTTAAGTTTTACTAATTTACTATCAGTTTAATATTAATCCTTCCATGTGCCACTCATATGCACAAGTGCATATGTAATTACCCATTTAAAATTATAAAATAATGCATTTTAATCACCCAACTCTCACATTTCTTATTTTTACTCCTAGGTGTTCCCTAATTCTTCTCATGATTTCCTATTTTGGTGGTACACATGGAGTCACTTGTCTTAATTATTTATTAGTTTATTTTTACTTCTCCAGACCCATTTTAGTTTGAATTCTTGTTTCTATTTCCTCTCCTTAACTTAAGGGTGCACCGTTAATTAGTTTTTACTAATTACTAATTAATTAAATTTCAATTCATGCCCACTTTCTTAACTATATGTATCATTCTTAGTAATTTTTAATCAACTAGATCTTTCTCTAATATTATGATATACTATACGATTTCAATATTTACTTATGGAGCTATCATTTAAATTTAACATGTTTATTAATAAGTTTAATGCATACTATATGATTGCCTAGATCCATGCATGACTTGCCAAAATGTCCAGAAAGGATATTACCCATATTTGACCCAGACAAGACATCCTCTCCCAAAGATCATATAATTTTTTTTTATCTAGCACTCCAACTTATAAATGTGGAACACAAGGACATAGTTTGTAGGTTATTCATGTGTACCTTTGAAAATAAGGCATCCACATGGTACTACAAGCTTCTAGCCAACTCCATAAGGAGTTGGAACACTTTTGAGAAAGCCTTTATTTTAGAGAAAAGAAAACCCCAACAACGCTATTTAAGGAACGGGTTGCTCTCAAGATGGAGAGGAAAGAGAAAGTAAAAGAGTTTAATCAACATTTCACCACTATTTTAAATAAATTTATTGTTTATGTTGCACCCATCGAGATGTTAACTGTAGAATAATATACTTTGTCATTACAACCCTCCATAGGCATGTTTGTTAAGCAAGTTGGTCAGCCAACTTTAGCCAAAATTTTCTGAAGAAGTGAAGGAAGAGGAAAAATAAATGCTTTCTCTACGTAGAAACCTAACAATTGAAGAAAATAAGGTAGTTGGTAATGTTATCGCCCATTCTTCCACTTGTAGAGACAAAGTACCAATGCTCTAGTGCAACCCAATGACACTCAGAGGGAAGGACAATTGTCACCTCACCGCATCCCTCTTTCACTTTAAGCCAACTAGCATTAAGGTTTTAATTGTTGTAGGTTGAGAGTATGAAAGTAGGTAGTTGGAGATCTGGGACTAGTGTATTTTTATTTGGGCAATGCAGTCCTTAAAAAGTTGAAAGTGATGAAACTAGGGTTTGAAATTTCCAAGGGTGTAAACCCTCTTACTTCCTAGAACAAAACCCTAGCCAAGGAAATACCTCAAGGGTGTAGACCCTCCTAATTATTGAGGCATTCCTTGAGTATTCCAACAAGACGAGAGAGACAATTTGGAGGAGGGTGTAAACACTCTTACTCCTCCAAGGGTTTAACGAGATTCTGAGTTCAACCAAGCAAGACGCCAAGATACAATAAGCACTTAAAATTGCATAAATGTACCCAAAAATGTATGAAGAAACCCTAGCATCCCAAAATCATCCATCAACAACCCATTAAAACACATTCACAAGAATATTGCATGAGATAAAAATAATTCAAATCAGATTTCCTTATTATTCCATGCCAAAACACCAATCCAAGTCAAACGTTCCAAGAAAATTTCAAAAATTTTAGACCTCGTAAAGGAAAATCCCTCAAGAAGTGATGATGAAAATGAGTGAAATGTATCTCTATTTATAAGGAAAAGGCTCAACTTTCTCTTACAATAAAATAATAATTTTTAACCTAAATTTCCACTAATTTAGCCTAAGGAAGGGGTAAAACCCTCATCACAATTAAAATAATTCAAACCATTCAGAATTTGGGCTTTCCTAAGCCACATATCCAAAATGTAGGGGCATAAATCCCTCAAAATATATGACATGTCATCAAAATACCCTTTGCACATATCATCCAACCTCCAAAGGCCCTTCTATAATGTAATATTCTACAAGTAATCTTCCAAGCATGGGCTTCAAGCTGACAACTCAATGTCAATGGTGGTCTAGGTGTTATAACCATAAATTGCACCACACATGCTTACCTGGTATTAGGCCAACTCATATCCTTTATTTGCCAAAACACTGCTGAACAACTCTTTGAAAATCCTCTTGAATAATGGCCCACGCGCCCTAACTCATTACAGCACACGTGTACACGTTGGCTGACCCAAAACAACCCACGTGGATTGACAAAAGCATGAAAAAAGGAAAGTTGCCGACGAAACAAAAAGCTATGGGTGAGTGAACTGAAACTCCCGGCCATGCATGGCCGAGGGTTTGTCCAAATATCTAGCTCCTTCTAGCCTATAAAAGAAGGGGTAGGGGTACCATTTGGAAGAGGAAAAATATAGCAAAGAAGCTCTGCCCATTTACGTATTCCTATTGTCCCAACCCTTTAGCTTTTCCTAATGCCAAAGGAGATTTAAAGCAAAGCAGTTGAAGGACAGAATAAGAGGAGAACATGATCAGGTTCAAGGAGTGGTGGTTGGTCTCAACTTTTGTAAGTTGACTCATTTTAAGTAATAAAGAGAATGCTTTTCCCATCCCAATTAATGAACTTTTTATGGTTTGAATAGTTTATGTTTGATTTCTAACCCGTGAGTATATAAGTAGTATGCATGCATAGTTGTTTCTTGTCTTGAATGTAGGTCATCTTTGGAAGGAGTATTGCGAACAAGTAATCAAGCACAACAGAGGATTGACATCAAATGTCGGTAACGAGGTAGGTTGATCTTTCCATGCATTTACTAAGAAAAGGGGATTTAAATCTAGGGATGAAGGTAGCAAAGTAATTTCTATTCGGTCATATCTACATGCAAAAGTACCATCTCTCTGTCTACTCTGCTGCTCTGAAACTGTAGCTATACTGGGTGGACCAGTCACCCACTCTGAATCTGTCCAGGGACACTGAGTCTGATCTCCCTCTGAATCACTGTTGTGAGTCAATCGGTCCTCATCAACTCAGTCTCCCCAACTAATGTTGGATGGTGTAATGGTAGATAAAGTAGTAATGACTGCACACTCTCTGGCAAACTGATCACTGAACTCTATCTCCTCTGCTGTCGCTGCTGACCCATCCTGCTGCTTCTTCTTCTTCTTCTTCTTCTTGGGACACTGTCCTGCATAGTGACCCATCTCTCCACAAGCAAAGCATCTCACTGTGCTCATGTCTCTACCCTGACTGCTGCCCTGACCACCGCTACTCTCTGCTCCTCCTCCACTCCTCTGAGGCTGGCCCCCACGACCAGTCTTCTTCTTGCCCTTTGTCCAAAGAGCAAGTTTCTCATCACCCTGACCACTCTGGTGCTGCCTCTGTCCAGAAGACTCTGATGCTAATCTGATCTCCTCCTGGGCGAAGTCATCCCACATCCTCTCCCATGTGGGTAAGGCCTCTCTG
>JZKD02S2116804.1:360493-371205 GCA_000966675.3 Picea glauca
AATTGAGCATATATAGTGCGTGGCTATCTTTGAAACAAAAGACTTCCCTGGGTTGATAATTTATGTTTCACTTGGTTGTTTGAAATTAATTAAGCAATTATAGTGACCAACAGCATCATCCCTTTAGGGAGACATTTTGGTACTTGGAGAAAGTCGTTGGAGTTGGGGAAGCATGGATAGGCCTCCAAAGGCCACTTGTCATCCATCCAAGTATCTTCTTCATGGTTCAAAGCCTTCTTCCTTCAAAACGTATCGTGTGTCAATGAGAAATACCTCCATTACCACAAACCCTAGACCTAGGTGACGTCAAGCCTCAAGAAGTGACGTTTTTCCCCTCCTAATCAAGTTGTTTGGCATGTGAGGGATAGGTCATGTCTTCCAAGGTGTCTTCTAGGCCTCCAAAGGCAAGTCGTTGTGATCTGACATGTGGTCCCTTGGCACCCAATCTGTTGGCTTCACGCCCCCATGGAAGCCCAAGTTAGGCTTGTTCCTCAAAAACTGTCCACCAAACAAGGTCCTGCAAAACAAATAGGCACGCCCTCCAAGGATCTCAAGTCAAAATATCATGGCAAGTGAAAACCACATCTAATAAACAAGGCACCTAAACATGTGCATCAAAACTACCTTATCAAATTAAACAAATGCTCAGAGACACTATACAATTGACCAAGTTTAGGTATGGGAGGGGTGTCATAAAATTCCTATTGGGTAAACCAAAATGCTCATGTAGGGGATGCTCCCAAGGATGCCCCTTTAAGGTCATGTAGTGGGTGATGAGATGGATAGGGGTGTAGATTTCATAGGTCAATGTGTTTCAAGACATACAAGGGCTCATATTGTCTCATTTATGGGTGCCTTTGTAGGGGGTGTGTTGCACCTTCTTCCTCATTGCAACCTTTTTCCAATCCCATTTATTGCCATTTATTAATTAATCAATGATCCAAACATTTGTGCACTCCCAATAGTGAATTGATTACCTTGGGGGGAAGTAACACAGTGTCACTTGAACAAATAGGTCCACAAAGTGCCATAGGGGTAACCATGTAAATCATCGTAACTCACTTGTTTTAGTCTTGTATTCAAGCGGGATATTTATTATGTGTTTGATATTGTGCAGGTATTTAATTCTTTTAAGAGAAATAGCTCATCGTTCTCAAGACATGTCTGGGTGAGCATCTAAAAGGTTTATATTTTAGTCTCTTATCTTTTTCCAATAACCATCCCCCTGGGCCTTCATCACCTTCTTCCTATGAAATGAGGTACATGCCCTTCTTAGGTTACTAAAGTCAAAGGGCATAGAACAGGGAATTATGTTGGGAAAGCAATGAGGGTAAAGTGGTAAGTATGGTTTGGAATGGTACGATAACCTCTCAAGGGACCCCTAGTTACAACCCTTTCCCCAATAGTTGGCCACTTACTAGGAAATCAATGGACGCTACTTATAATTATGTTGGGAAAGCAATGAGTGTAAAGTGGTAAGTATGCTTTGGAATGGTATGATAACCTCTCAAGGGACCCCTAGTTACAACCCTTTCCCCAAAAATTGGCCACTTACTAGAAAATCTATGACACTCACCTTAGTGGAGGGCCTGCATACTGGGAGAAATTGCATATGCAAGTCCTTCTTGACACACTTTCATTGTTGTTTATGGAAGCAGGTCCAAAGGTGGCCATTTCTCTTCAAAACTATGCCATAAGGTTGCCTCACGCTAGTTATAAATGCACGTATTCCTTTACTATTGGTTTTTGTTACATATGTCTTCAACTGTGTGCTAAGCTTGCCTGGAAACTCCCTTGAATTTGTGTCAAAACATGCCTAACCTTTCTTATGAAGATAGGTGGAGAGATCATGTGTATATTGGGTGTGTACTCTTTGTATTGGTTGTTATTTTCACACATATATAATCCCCTTGATCAAAGAACCATTATGCTTTGAAATTCGCCCTGTTTCTTGGACAGATCCAATGATGTTTTTGATCATTAGTGATACAGAACTATGTCAAGGATCCTCACAGATTTGAAGTGATGCTGAAGAAAAAATGCAACTTGAGTTCGGTCTTAATGACCAGGATGGTCCGATTTCCCTAGTAGAAATTTATCAGAGATCATGTTCACCCACATAAACAATCTTTTAAGAAATATCATCAAAGGTAATGATACAATTTGTATTAACATAGAACGATGTTGCTTTCACAAAATATTTAGCAGAGAAAGCAACACCATATACACCTGGTCTCTTTGAAGAATGTTCGTGCAATCCTCTAAAGTAGCAACCTATACGTTCAACTCTGAAGAAAACCTACCACATATCATCTACTAATCTGAAATATGGATTTTTTCACAAGATACTCTAATGAGCGTAAAACACACCAAGAGTAGCATCATTGCAAAGTTTGCACCATGTAAGTGGGTAATAGGTAAGAAGCCTTTTCTTTTTACCAAACCACCTAAGAAAGAACCAAAGGACTTGGATAGTGTGCTCAAATTAGTCAAAAAGTTGTCCAATGAGGTGGTATACCTTAAAAGAACACCGATGAAGGGTCCTCTCAATAGAAATATTTCTGACCCTTTTTCAAGAAGACAAATAACCAAACCAAACCACCTAAGACTCGAAACCTTAGCCTCAACCTCAATGAGATTGGTATGGATAATTTATGCTCATATCACCATACCAACCACTCAACGAAAAATTATCCTTGGTGGATAAATTCATTACTCTAGTAATTAATCAACTTTTGGAACAAAAATCTACTGTCGATGACCAGCCTAAGGAAACACCCACAGAAGAAACTGCTAAGGAAGGGCATAATACTGAACAATCTTCCCTTTTCTTATGGAATTAGTGTTTGTATTATAATGACAAAAAGGTCGAAAAAATCTATGTAGGTGACACCAAGGCCACTAAAGTTGTTACAAAAGACTACAAAGTACGTAGTAAAGGGGATGTGACAAACACCCCTCTTCCTTCTAAATTTGTCACTGCTCCTAGAAAGATCACTCCACCTGCTATTATGCAGAAATAGAGCTACCCCTCACATGAAAGCACCACTCCTAGCACTTTACAACCAACGAAGAACACATGAAGCTTAGTCAACCACTCTTTAGATTACAACATCATAGAAGACATGAATAAAACAAAGGAAAACATCTCATTGTTTGACATGTGTTCTCTTCCTCAACAAAGAGATCTAATCATTAACAGTTTCAAATCCCCACCCTCTTAATATAAAACAACAACAATACGGATAACACTTATAAAAATACTGAAACTAAAAAAAGAGACAATACTAAGGTGAAATCCATTGTAAATACTAAAATACATTCTAGATCCCAGGTTCTGCCTTTCCTCACATTCAATTTTTTTTAATTTCAACGTGCATATTTGTTTAGCGGATTCTGGCTCTTCTTCCAATGTCATGCCTTATTTTGTATGCCAAAAGATAAATTCTATACCCAAAAAAAGCAACACGAGGATTATACAATTAGATAGGTATGATGTTAAAGTCATAGGTGAGCTAAAATATGTTATGATTAGGTTATATTCATATCCTATAGTTCATCAGATGATTGATATTATAGTCATAGACATTTCAGAAGCATATGGTTTGTTGTTAAGTAGGGACTTATTTGCGAAACTACAAGTTTACTTCTCCACTGACGTGTCTTATCTGTGGTTACCATACAAAGGAAGGATGAACTAGATAATAGTAGACAACGAAGCTCATATGAAACACATTGTGATGGAATTTGAAGATAAGAACAAACCCATCATTTTTGCACATATGGTTTTGGGAAATTGTGTTTTGGAAACTGGACACGGTTGTTATGCATTGCAGCCATCATCATTTCAATCAGATGAATAGTTTGAACTACTTCATTGCATGCAGACTGATGAAAATTATTGTACAATAGTAGAAACAATTATCTCTAGCCTTACTAACTTATCTGTAAGAACTGACATTTGGACCTTGTTTTTTGGTGGCTCCAGGTCACAAGAAGGGGCCAAGGTAGGTTGTATATTAATCGACCCAAGGAAACACAAGAATCTAATATCCCGTCAGTTAGAATTCAAACGCACCAATAACACTGTAGAATATGAACCCTTGGTTCTGTTGGGGATTGGGTGTAACCTAATACAAAACAAACAAAAAAAATTGTAGATAATCGAAGAGAAAATAAGATTTTGAAGAAAGAAGGTGGTGTCTAAAGACACTATTATAGCACTTAAGCATAGCTCATTATGATCAGAACATCACAATGCACATTGGACATCCTATACACAACAATGACATCGCCATGATGATGATGAACCATTGGGTCTGCTATTTATAGCTTCAATATGTAACCAACTTCCTTGAAATCAGGAGAATCATGTCCACATATAATCGTTGGTTGTTAGATTTGACTCCATCAAATCCACAGTGTCTAGTCGACTCGACAAGGATGCTTGACCTGACCATCCATGCATCCAATTCATAGTTGATTTCTCAATTGGTCGATCCATCGACCGACTATTTTTTACTACTAGTCAACTTTCTGACTTACATGCTTGCTGACTACTCAACTGACTGATGTAGATATATAGTCAATTTCCTGATTGACTGTTTCCATATGTAGGTCGACCGCCCAACCAATTGATTCTAGGAGAAGTGTGATGAACCATCATAACTTTATGCTCCAACACCCCCCATCAACACATGGCTCTGGAGATTCAAGAAGTGAAACTACTGTTGATCTCCAGTTTTGACTATGTTTTGCCTACATCATATCAAAAAGACCTCCATTTCCATACCCAGTACCACCCCTTCTAGCCTTGTTATGACACATTTGACATCTCTTTACCACTAAAGGGGGCTACTCAAGGTATTCTTACGTTTCAAGCTATTTTTATGTATCTTGATACTTTAAATTAATATTAAAACTAATGTGGCATGAGTTAGATACTATTTCTATTTGAAACAGGATTTGCCAGTACCAGGTACCAGCTCGCACCCCGTGGAGATACCAATGAAGCTGCTAAAGATCCGCGTGTTATGGCCAGAGTGGTAGACAGTGCGATTTACATGATAGATTGAATCATCACTCATATGTTGATTCAAGGTGAAATTATAGAACTGAGTTGTTAATACTTCATGACTCACACTTCGTGACACTGCGTGTCATGAAGATGTGAAGACCGTTTTAACTAAGTTTGAGTTATTTTTTGATCTGGGATCCGTTTGAATTAATGTATTTTTGTTTCAGACTATTTTTGAGGAGGATCTATATAAACAGAAGATCACTCCCAAGAAACGTTGGGTTATGTTATGTTATGATACACATTTCTGCTAATACTATCTGCCTTTGAGTTATGTTACTTTACTGTCATATGATTTGAGTTATTTTTCTGAGTAAATGGAGCGTGAAGCATGAACAGTGTTTGCGTAGAATGATTTGAGTAGTTCTGGTTTTCCTTTTGGCGATTGCACCTCTTGGTTGGGCCCGCCAACAGATTCTTGCTTAATTATTCTTCAACTGTATCGTTTCCAGCATATTAATATCTTCTACGTTGATGAGTGTCGAAAGCATGGTTGATTCCTATAGAATTTAAAGCATGAACTAGGTTTACTTTGTTTTCAGTTTTCAATCTGAACGTAGATTAAAGAGAATGCGAGTTTGAATTTACTTTGCTTTGGTTAGGATAGTTAGGTTGCAATGTTTTGTTAGGATAGTTAGATTACTCTGCTTTGTTAGGATAGTTAGGTTGCAATTGAATTAGAGGAAGCTTCCAGTACCAGTAGAGTAAGTAGGATATTTCTTTATTTTTCCTGTGGATAGATTTAGATTTATTTTCAATGTTTAGATTAAAAGAATTTTAGGAAATAATCTTTCTGTTATGGCTTAGATAGAAATAGTGATGATAGATGATTAAAGATAGTGGTAGATAGTCTTGTGAAATCACATTAGAGTAGAAATAGAAGTACCTGCAATTAGGCATAGAACTGTTTTTCTTTTGATGAATTAAATATGAGATGCTAAGTTTTAAGGTAGTCATTAGGATCCAGTTTCTAAGAGTGAGTTTGTGTTTTCTTCTAAGAATAGTCTTTAGATAGGGATTAAAATCTTACCTGCACATACAGTGTAGCAACTCTAAGTTTACTTACCCTGGTTTGACAATTTAGTGTTTTCAGGTCATTAAAATCTTTAATATAGAAGCCTGACAATTACGTCAGTGTCAAGCTGTTGTATTAAAGATTTTTTAATTACCTGAAAACACTAAATTGTCAAACCAGGGTAAGTGAACTTAGAGCTGCTACACTATATGTGCTGGCAAGATTCTAATTCCTATCTAAAGGTTATTCTGAGAAGAAAACACAAACTTACTCTAAGAAATTGAACTCTAATGATTATCTTAAAACTAATCATATCTTGTCTAATTCATCAAACGGAAACAGTTCTGAGTTTAAGTAAATGTATTTCTATTCCTAATCTAATGTAATCACCCAAGACTATCTACCATTATCTTAAACATCTAATCATCATCATATCTCTCTAAACCATAAAAGAGAGATCATTTTAAAAACCTTTTAATCTAAGCATCAAGCAGTTCTAAATCTAACACAAGTGAAACAAATAAATGTCTTATTTTACCCTACAGGTACTGGAAGCTTCCTTTAATCAGACTATAAGCTAGCTATCCTAACAGAATAGAGTAAGTCTAAACTCAAATTATCTTTAAATCATGATCAAACTGGAAACTGGAAAACAGAGCAAATCTAGATTAAGCACTTGGTTCATTCTTCAAATTCTACAAAGATAAATAACTCATTCAACATTCATTGATCTATAAGATGATATCAAACTGAAAATGATCTAATCAAAAAATGGCTAAGCCAGAATTTAACTGAGTAATTTCGAGTTCAAAAACTAACTCACATGCAGATTCTAGAACTAAAAATAAACTAACTCTACTGTGGAAAAGAGACAACAAATTGAACCTGTTGGTGGGCCCAACCAAGAGGTGCAATCGCCCTAAAACGAAACCAGAGCTACTCAGATTATTCCATGCAAAAATTGTTTCATTCTTCACGCTCCATAATTCATAAACAAACTCAAATCATTTTAACAACGAATAACATAACGCATAGCAAATTGTATTATTAGAAATCGTATCACATAGCATATCGTAACCAATGTTTCTTGAAAGCGATCTCAGTTTATAAAGATCCTCTCCAAATAGTCTTGAACATAGGTGAATTAATCTAAGCGAATCTTAGATCCGAAAATGACTAATAGTCAATTAAAACTAATTTCACAGCTTCATGACACGCAGTGTCAAGAAGCGTGGATCATAAAGCATTATAATAAAATAGTTCTACAATCTCGCCCTAAGTCATCATATTGAGTTATGAATCAATCAATTATATGAATCGGACTGTCAATCCAATCTGGCCATGTCATGCAAGTCTTTGGCATCTCCACTAAGTGTGAGCCGGTACCTGGTACTAATAAGTCTGTTTCAAGGGAACAAGTACCTAACTCATGTCACGTTAGTATCAATATTAGTTTAAAATATCAAAATACATTAAAAATAACTTGAATCATAGGAATACCTTGAATAGCCCCATTTAGTTGTAAAATGATGTCAAATGTGTCATGGTAAAGCCAGAAGGAAATGATACTAGATATGAAAATGGGGGTATATCTGACATGATATAGGCAAAAATATAGTCAAAAATGGAGACTAACATTCCCCCAAGCTGAACTCTTTGCCTGTCCTCAGACAACAAAAAGTCAAAAACTGAGATTCATCAGAATGTTGCAGCAGTTGCAACCAACATTTGCAATTTCTCATGTTTCTTCATGTTTCTGATTTCCTTCTTAAGAACTCGATTAATGGTGATGTGCTTCCTGGCAATCTTCTGCAGTCTCCTATTCTTCTGAAAAAGATTTTTATTTTTTCGTTTTAATCGTTCAATCTTTGACGAGAAGTGAGCTTGCCTGAGTTTCATAAGTTCAATTTTTGTTTTGATGTGTCGATCCAGTATGGTATATTCATGTAACTTCTCTTTTAACCTGTGATTCTTGTTTTCCAATCTGACTACCATTGGTCGCAAGGATCTACTGGAAGAGATTTCACAGTAAGATTCGAATGTTTTACCACAACCTTGTTGTGCTTGAGAGCTGGACGCATGAGTGAGCTCATCTGGTCTTTGAACAAGGGTGTCGACTGGACTAGACTCATGAGTAAACTCGTCATATACTTGAACAGGGTTGTCGACTGGTCTGAGTTCATGAGTGGACTCCTCATACACCTAAACAGGAGTATCAACTGGCATTTGAATTGGCTTGTCCCGCTCATTCTCTTTGGGCGCATTATTTTGTTGATTGACTTTACGGACTTTTCGATCAATTGGGAGAGAGTCCATGTCATCTCAGAAGACTCTGAAGCCTCCTCATGATCATCCATACTTTTTAATCTTTCCTGTAATGGGTAACTAGGCACGGAGTCATCCATATATGAAAGTGTGCGTGTGCATTTTCGTTTGGGAGTTCTCCTAGGTTTGTCAATTAACTCCTCAAGTTGTTCCACATCAATAATATTTTTAGCAGTTGGAGGAGAAATCAGAATTTCAACATTTGCCTCTGTAGGGACAGTGTTTTCCACTCTTTCATGGTTAGTTTCCACACCATCAGAACCATGGACATCAAATGAATGTTTTGTGCTAGGATTATCATCACTGGCCTCAATTGTGCAGTCTAGTGTATTCTCAGGGTCATCATAGATTTTGGTCAGGGTTTTAACAACCTTTTTCTTAGAGTTCAACTTCTTTTGTGGAGGAGCAGACTCAATATTTTTATCTTTAGATTTTTCAGAAGCTAGGGTTCTTACAACAAACATATCCCAAGATTCCTGTTTGTGGGATAACGCAAATTTAACCGAAATTTTGACAAGACCAAAATGAAACAGACTGCCTCTAAAATCTTTGGCTTTGCGAACTTGTTCGGCCATTTTCTTCAAACTCTTCAACGAAAAATAGGGGATGTTCACCAAATGGTTACCTTTGAAATGCAGTAGGAGTCGAGCATGACATGGAAACACGATCGTGTACCGACCTTCGCAAGTGAGGTAGCGTTGAAGCATAGACAGCAACTGAGCCCATTTTGGTTCCAACCACGACCTTGATGTGCCTTCTGACCATTGTAATTTCCGATACTGGGGTTGTAGGAGCTGCGTGCAGAGCTTCTTGTTGACTGGTTGGCCCTTCGTCCATTTCTGACCAGTGCTGGGTAATTGAATAGGTTCGGAAATGAACTTCTCTGTGACTTCAAATTCCAGCTCGCCCACTTTAGCTAGTCCACCATGAAAGTGCAGAGCGAATTGAAGTGTAACCGTATCATCATACCCATCAAATTTCTTGAAGAACGACTCCCATCCAGCTTTCTGAAAAAATGTGTTTGGTGGCTTCATACTCAGGAAGAGCCTCCAAATCTGCATAAGTCTCAGGTTCGTGACGATTTGCCACCATAATTCCACTCAGTATAACAAGAAAGGTTCAAAGGTGACTAGCGGAATTAGATGAGGGCAACAGAGGAATAGAGTATGATGTGTGAAATAGGTCGTGAGAGGAATTATAGAAGGTTGTTTGAAATGTCGTGAGAGGAATTATAGAAGGTTGTTTGAAATGTCATGAGGATCAATAGCGTGTGAAGAAATGATGATGGTCGTACACCTTTTCAAAATATCATTTCATATGAGTCGTATCGAAATCAACCAAAATAATGCAGTGCATTTCCCATGATATGAAATGTCAAGAAGGATTGAACTTAGCTTGTTAAGTACAGAGTATAAGGATAATGAAATGTCATGGAGTATCGAGGCATTCCTAGTTCAAATTATTAATATGGAGTATCGAGGATTACCTACTCCCTGTTATGCATTTCTTACTGTAGAGATCTTTGAAGTCAAGTCTGAATTTAAAGAGCGCCAAGATTGTAACTGGAATTTGTACTGCTGATAATCACTGTGACTGATAGATTCTGTCTGGCACTGACTGGTACTGATGAAATAACCCGAAATTTGCAAAGAAACTTGAACTAATAATAACTTGCTGAGAAAAAGACTTCTTGTTTATAAAAGCAAATTATCTCATGGCTATCCCTGAACCTGTCTTTTTTTCATTCCTGAAATGAACCAATTAAAATTATGTCTTCAACAACTTCAAATATTTAATCCATGGTACAATTCTTGTTTGTGTGAATAAATGTTCTGGAGTCAAACAAAAAAAGAAATCATTGGATTACCGTCCATTAATGAATGTCGTTAACCAATGCGAGATGACCCACCAGTGATGTCAATGGGCCTCAAGGTACCTATAAAGGTCTTGGTGTCGATTCACCTGTAGGATCTATCAACCAAGAGACATTGATGTATTCCCATGGTTGTTAGCAAGGAAATCTACCATTGAGGCATGCAGATTCCAGGGTACTAAGTAGTCTCTAATCTCTACTCCAGATAAGGTGTTGGTGTCGATGGAGTGAGACTTGTTGGAAGGTGGACCTTAACGTATCCCACATCATCCAACATGAGTGCAGATAGAAATCTTGCAGAGAATATTTTTTGGAACAGTAATCACTTACTTGTGGATTTTATGAGCCCAAGTTAGTATATGCTCATTGCTTTCTCATGTTTTGAGAGTCTGAGAAAATGCTAAAAGAAAACTCTAGGGGGG
>JZKD02S2116804.1:398712-420602 GCA_000966675.3 Picea glauca
GGTTTTAATTATATATTTAAAAAAAAAAATTAAAAAAATAATAATAATTATATTAAAAAAATTATTAATAAAAGATAAGAAAAAGCAAATAATAATTATATTAAAAAAAATATTGTTACTATTTCATGGCTAGACATCATTTTGTTTGTGGAACACTTTGATTGTTAAACATCACTTTGTTTGTGGAACAATTTGATTTCTAAAGTCTATGGAGGTATATATACCCGACTCTTTAGATTTGAACCTGTGACATCCAAAGATATCTCAGCGATCTTTTGTGAATGGTTCATGGAGGAGTAAGGCGCTAGCCTTGGAGGAATGCTTTCTAGTTCTTATGGTGGATTATCTTAGCATCTTTCTTGATTTTTGTATGGTCTTTTCAAGTCAAGGATTGTTATGCTAAGAGCTAAGTGGGAAGTAAGAGTATTTACACCCCCACTCTAGTCTCCATCATTTATTGCTTAGAGTTCAATGATATTGCAAGGCTTTGTTTGAGGAAGTGAGAGGATTTACACACCTCATTCTCAAACCCTAACTAGAGATACTTTCCTTGGGAAGTAAGAGGATTTACACCCCCAAGGAAGTAGCATCTCTAGTTCATTTATTTTGACTCCATTAACCCAATAGTAAAGGTACTAGTCATCTATTTTTTGCATTGGAGATATAAAATCATTCCTTGGGAAATGTGAATTTTTATCTTTTGAAAGATCTCTTTATTGGAGTTGGTTTGCCTCATTGAGAGGAGTCTTCCCCTACTAGGGCGTCCCCTCTCTCCCACTACTTTACTTCTTGTTACAAACCTAACCTACAGTCGGCTGATCTAACTTAGATAAACTACTAACCATAACTCCTATACTAACCCTAGACTAGCTCCTAAATTTTGCTCATTTACTCTACTAACTAGTGCGCATTTTTTGGGCTGATTTTTGGCATATTTTGATGGTGTAATTTGCTGATATAAGTGACTAAAGGCTACAGCCATAAGGCTACAATTTTCTGCAGAAATATACGTGTTCTAACATCTTGTTTTATTCAACCTCAAAGTGCCATATTTCATTTACAATTGATTGCCTAACTCATTGATAATATTGATGAATGATCTTATGCTTTACATGTTGATTTAGAATGCTTTATTTGCTGATATAAACTGTCATCTAGTGCTTCAAATTAAGGACAACAAGCTTAAATTGTTTATCCATACTAACATATATCATTACAAGTTGAATTTTCTTGTGTCTCGGCTAGGTACAATCATTCGGAGATGTACTATACCTCTAGGGCAACAATCACTTGACTTACAAGGCATCTCTTTCCACATCTCACTCCGCTTAGACTTGACCTCTAGGGGCTCCACTTCCATCTCTACCAATCTCCATCTCATTCCCCCTAGGGTCACCGGGATCGCCTCTCTAGAGTGACCTAGTCACCCTTGAAGTGCGGGAAATACATCGAGGTGACATTGGGTGTAGGATTCCCAAGTTCTAGCACTTGCTTTTGTGGTTGGGTCGAGCTTTACCCAACCTACAAATTGCGCTATAACATTTTGGCGTCGTTGTTGGGGAAGATTTTGAATCTTCTTCGTACCCTAACGACACTTTGGTAAGCTATCCCAAAGCCTTTCCCTTAGCTTTCCTGGCGACTCCACCTAAGCGACGTCCACTTTCTCTTTTCCTTGATGATCTCATCTTGAAGCTCATCTGGCAACTCCACCTTCCCAGAATCCTTCTTTCCCCAAACCTTTTCCCCCTAGGAGGTTCAAGCCTTCTAAGGTTTACCAAAGAAGGCCTCCTCTCAAGTCTCGTGTTGCTAAAACCCTTTTCCATAATACCCTTCCTCTTTTTCCAATGGCTCTTCCTTGGCCAAGGGACCCCTACAAACCCCTTAACATGGCCAATATCCAAGGTTACCCTAACAAAATGCCAACAAAAGTCAACAAGTGGTTGCCAAAGTTCTCAGGAACAATGTGATAACTGTTGAAGGCCATATTTATGTCATGGGACGAGACATGGATAATGCAGGTATTGATCATGGAGATGTGGCCATGAGGTTATTTGCTTCATCATTGACTGAAGAAGCCCTTAATTGGTTCAGAGCACTCCCTGGAAATCATATCACATCCTACAAAGATTTTGCCAAATTATTCAAAGAGAAATGATCGACAAAGGCAGATGGTGGGACACTTGGTGCTCAGTTTAATTAGATAAAGAAAAGGGAGTATGAAACAGTAAAGGAATTCATTACCAGATTTGACAAGTTATACAACCAGATTCCAACAAATTATCGTCCTACGACATCAACAGTTCGTTTCCTTTACGTCAATACTTTTGAAGAGAAGTTTCGATTCATTATCAAAGACAAAAATCTCACATCATTGGCAAAAGCTAGACAGTTCAGTATTGACATCAAAAAGAACCTCCTTGATTCAAAGATGGAACCTTTTCAGTACCTTCGTACCAAAGCAGAAGTAAGAATGAAGGTTCCCAACAACAGTGTTTCTGATCTGATTGCTCTCCTGACTTAGAAGATAAACCAAATGAATACTCAGTTTGTCCGGGTGCAGAATCAACTTATGAACCGCATGATTATAGTAGAAATAAATCAATCTACTCCCAGACTTTAGTTTACCAGACATCAGAGAGATACCATAGGTTGGAAACCAAGGCCTCAGCAAGAGCTAAAGGCCCCTGATAATTTAAAACTAGTCGGGACAGTTGAAATATTGGCTTGGTGCCTCCTGTGCCAAGAACCCCATAGAGAAGATGAATTCCCAGGACGAAACGAAGATTCTCCTAATGATATTGATATGATTTGAAATTTCGAAACAGAACAAGTTACCCAAGAGAAAATCAATGAAGCCAAAAGACAAGGAGAAAGAGAAGGGATAATCCGAGCCTTGAATCGTTTGACAGATGATCAGAAGAAGGAACTAAGAAGGAGGCAATATTTAAAATACACTAGAAGGAATGAAGTTTTGGCCCCGCCACCTCATCCTGACACTCCCCTTCCATCAACAGAGAAGGTGGCTCCACCACCTCCACCTCCGATCGTACAGGTGCCAACCAAAAAGGAAGATCCTCATTTTGAACACCATGTATCTCAATCGGCCAAGGGACAAGTATCCTCCCTTTTACATTTCATTAGGAATGAATGGCCTCCGCTTGAACAGCTGCATGCTTGATTTTGGGGCCTCAACAAATGTCATATCATTGAAGGTGATGAAAAAACTTGGTTTGAAGACAACTCGACCTTATAGAAAGTTATGCAGTATTGATTCTAAAAGGGTCAAGGTTCTCGGGGTGTGTGAGGACGTTGAGTTTTTTCTGATTGATTTTCCACACATCAGTATCCTCATGGACATAGTGGTAATTGACATTCTAGATGCTTGGGGAATGCTCTTATCCAGGAGTTGGTATGTTGCTCTTGGGGGTTTTCCTAATATGGACCTTACCCATGCACACATTTCCATGGGAGATGGTACCTTCCATATATTATACAATCGGGGAAAAGATGATAGACATGTGATGGATCCTGATGGCCCTGATTATGTCAATGAATGTCATTATGATGTGCCTACACAGTCTATTGAGACTGATCCATCCAAGCTACCCTTCATGAAGGAAGACTCCATAGATGTACTTCTCCCATGGACAGACGAATACAAAGAGAAACTTGCCAAATAGCATGGGAAGGAGCCAGGGTATATCCAAAATTTGAAGAAAGAAGATAAGAAAAATGGAGAAAAGGTCGAAGAAACAGTCCGCGCGAAGCCACCGCGTTTTGATTATACACCTTGCATTGATTTTGCTGAAGGAAGTCTTGTGCTCATGTGGGACAAGAGAAAGGGCAAGCCTAGGTATGACCAGCAAGATATAAAATCATGGCTTGGCCCTTACATCACCAAGAAGAAGTATGATAAAGAGAGGTCTTATCTTGCAACATTAGATGGGAGAAAGATGCCATTATCGGTGGATGGATCTCTTCTCCAACCATGCATTCAAGTCACATGACTTCTTCAGGGCCCATGCCCCAAGTAAGTAGGTAAGTCATCTTGCTTTCCTCTACATTTTGCATCTTGATTTCTCATATTAGTTTAGATGCATTTTGTTTTCATTTTATGTCTACTTGCATATTGATTTCATGCTTAGCTTAGATTTTTTTGAAAAAATGTCAAAATTTTCTTTTTCTAGCTTAGTTGGTTTTGATTATGATCATATGAGAATAAGGATGAGTAGGCCATCTGACACTTGAGAGTTTGATGTTTCCTTGCAGGCATAGGTCTACCAGGAGATGACGCGGTTCTCATGCACTCTGCGGTGAGCACATGTCCCCAAGTAGGAGCCATATGTTATCCCCATTTTGTGGATAACTAAGGAGATTATGTCTCGAGGCCCTCAGGTTGTAGATATGGAGTGTCGAGAGACTACATGACCAGTAGTACCCTTTTGCACAGTTGGAAACCCCTCTCACCACCACAGATGGTCACAGATTTCTAGATGGCATCCACCACATCAACTAGCTTCCGGAAGGCAGTGGGCCTTTCTCCATGAGGTACAAGTCAGTATTATGGTGAGCATCATTTCAATATTTAAGCCAGTTGAGTATGTTGTATCTTAGATTGCTCTAGATTTCATGATATATGCTTGGACATTATGTCTTTTGGCCTGCTTCACCTTGGGTAAAAGATAAAAGCTTTGTATGAACCTTTCAGATGCTTCACCCAGGGATCACCCAAGAAAGCAGTGAAACAATTATCTTTGAGTAAAGGGGACCCATAATATAATAAATAATGCTTAAAAGGTTAGTTGAAGGATAGGAGGTCTCATCACGAGACGACCTACAACATCCATGAATATCTAGTGGTCTGACATTGCCATCATCTAGTCACCAAACCATGGTAATGGCTCTTAGTTGCATGGCTGAGAGAAAGGGGTTCTCATCTCGATCCAACCTTCTCATTTCCAGTAGGTGTTTGTGGGTGACATTGCCATTATCTGGTCACCACGCCAGGGCAATGACCTTCAACCTCTCCTTAAAATTATGAAAGAATAAAAGAATGGAAATTAATGGGCTTGGAAAAAGTGCATTGCGGACGAAGGTACCACACACCCTCTACAAAGGCAGCCAGGAATGAGACACTACAACCCCTTGTATGTCATGAGCCCTATGCCCATTGAGTCTTGACCCCAACCACCTCACCCACTTTACATGGCTTGGAGAGGGATCTCTTGGAAACTCCCCTTGACCTCGGAAAAAATCTACCCAATAGGAAACCTAGTCAACCCTCCCATATTCAAGCTTGACAAGTCACTTAGTTTCCTTGAGCAACTAATTATTTGATATAGTGATCTTTCATGCACATGCTTAGGTGGCTCATTTATTGATTGGATTCACTTATCATGATGTTATGACTTGAGATCCTTGGAGGGCGTGCTCATTTGTCTTTGCAGGACCTAGCTGGTGGATAGTTTTGGGAGACCAAGCCTAGCTTGGGCTTCCATGGGGCTGCAAGCCCACAGGTTGGATGCCAAGGGTCCACATGCCGAATCACAGAGATGAAATATTGAAATCTTAGAGGACAACTGGATGGCCCTAGCCCATGCTTCACTTGCCAAATGATTTTCCTAGGAGAGGCAAAACGTCACCTCCTAGGACATGACGTCACTTTTCGGGGCTACGGTTTGGTGGTGAAGTAGCCACTCATTGACACATGGACGTGTTGAGCACTCAACACACCCTAAAAGATTTTATGAATTTTTTTCTCTTTTGGGTTACAACGTGTTTTCTTTTGGTCTGCGTTCGGATTTCGTTTTCATGTCTTTTCATCGATCAAATTGGATTTGTTTGAACCTATCAAAGTGAAACCTTTGTGTCTAAAAGAAATTGGCATTCTAACTAACAATCTGCAGTTAAAATTGTTACCAGCGCGCTTATGTTCGGCGTCGGCAAAATCCGAGCAAGTAAAATGACCACATCGTAGCAATAATTGTCAATCGTCGATCCATCATCGTCATCGGTAAAAGGAGGAGTAGATTTGTGCTAGTTGTTCGCAAAGAAGGTTCAGGAGGTGGTCGATTTCCCATCAACATCAGCGGAATACGAGAGGGCTAAAACCTGACATGGGCCATGATAAACCCCCAATAGCCGATTACGGATGCGTCTGTTCGGAGTCAGTGAAATCTCAAAGAGTTAAATCATTGAAATTTTCCACATGGACACATCGTCGATCACTGTTCCTCGATGCATTCGACATCGACAAATTTCGAGGGGGTAATCCGAGAACACTTGTTTAAACTTATTGTCGATCATCGATCCTTGATACTTTTTCGGTGTCGGCAGGGTAGAACCTGTTGTTAAAACGCTTAACTAATGAAAGTCCCCAATTCCGAATAACACGATTAAATGAAGATGTCAATCTCAAACGCCATGTATCTTTCTTGTGTAGGCATTTAGTAGGCCTAGTTTCGTCTCGAATCACCTTAGGTTCCCCGTGTCCTAGTCACACTTCCAAGTCAGCAATTCCACATTAGCGATGTACAACAATATGGATCGGCATCGGAGTTTTGCCAAGAGATCAACGAACATTGTATAAAGTAAATCTTTGACTCCCGATCCACCCATTAAATTAGCAGAACGATCGGACATTTTCAGCACGAAGCAAGATCATATTCTGCCATTTAATAGGCCAATTAATGTTCACTCTGCATACGTTGCTAGCCCGTGCGCCGATCAAACAACAGGAATTTGAAATTACCGATGAACTACGTTTTAGCCTGCACCTGCGCCGTCAACCTACGAGTGCATTTAAATCTCAAGCATAACGCGGATCTGGCAACAGATTTTGTAGAACTGCACCTACACCCCAAATTGAATAATTGATGCGACAAGGTAAGTATTATCCCTGTTTAAAATCACTAAAACAGCTTCGCACACCTCCATTATGCACACAAGTTTCTCATTTACAGAGCAGCAGAAGAAGCAAAGAGAGCATCTCAAGAGTAGCGTTTGATTCTCAGACTTTCAAAAAACCAGGGTAAGCTAGCGCAAAGAAGAGGTATGTGTTAATTTTATCATATCGGCGGTCGTATTTTTTATGTATCAACATTCTATCTGTAACACGATGTCTAACACTGTGTTATCTGCAGGGAAAATGCCTCCAAGGAAGCCAACGACCAGACGCTCACCGAGGGCACCGAAATTAAAGGAAGAAAAGATTGGTGAAGGATCTTCTCCCGACACAACGAGGCAGTTGGAGTTTGCTCCCAGAACGGAGCCGGACATCAAGACATCGACTAAGAAGGCGTTCGTTCAGCACCCACTTTTGACGATACAAAAGAAACTACTGGATAAAAAATAATGCTCAGCAGAATCAACTGGGAAGATTACCCGGAGTTTATCCCACACAACGACCTGGATGTAAGGGTGCTCGACGACCAGGTTTTTCCGAATATCCGACGGTCGTGCTTGCACATGGTAGCCTATCGAGCTCCAGTCTTACCCTGCATTGAGACTCTGAGTTGGGTAATCGATCATACAGACGCGCAAAAGTGTCTAATTAATGATAAGAATGGTGGATGTGTCGGAGTTTTTCTCCTGACAGAGGTCCAAAAATATTACAAGCTCAGGGACACGGAGGAGCCGTTGAACACAGAATTCATGGTGAACTTCTATGAATTCCATGACACCAACCGATTGATGGACTCCTGGTGGGAGGAGGACAAGAAATTCACAAACCAGAGAAATGATTGGTATGGGACAACGAATCTAAGGGAGCCATATATCTACTTAATGACTCTAATTTGTCGATTATACGGGGAAAAATACTGCACCAAGTTCTCGGAGGCATGGATGCCCCTGGCATACACTGTGGCTATTTCGGGGAGTAGTTTAAACTGGGGAGCAATTATCTCCAAGCAATTGAGTACCAGTGTATTGTAGGCTCAGACACCGAAGGAAGGAGATGCTCCCACTTTTCACATGGCTTATTTGCTAAATGTGATATGCGCAAGGAATGTCTTCGCCGATATGAATCTGAGATAGCACCAATTACAGAGGAGAAAGAATCAGGGGGGACATCTACTCCAAGTCTCGATGCATCCATTCCAAACCCTCTACAGGGAGACCATGAGGCCGAAATCATCTTAGACACTGAACCTCTCGACCTATCGGGGACCGCGAAAGATAGCTCCAAGGATGAGTTAGGTTCAAACAGACAAAAAGAGGAATTGCCACAGTCAAAGATCGGCACCTCAACAACCAATCTCCAAGAAAGTATTGAGCCTGTCACTGTCTCTTCAATTTTGGCCGATATCACACTAGCCAATGAACACCAATCGGAGGTCGAGCCATGGGAACATATGGAAGTTTCCCCTGCCAAAGAAGTACAAGAACTGGTCCTAGAGAAAATACATACGACAGTAAGCTTGGGCAACACTTTGACCTGGGGAGAACAATAAATCCCTGAGCCCGTTGATGAGGTCGTCGATATACAGGCGATCGCTTACGACAGGAAGAGGAAAGCTATCATGAGGAGGACCACCAAGAAAAGAAGGCTCACGCTGGATAGCTCGATTCTCATCACCACGGAGGAGAAGTTGCTCAACACAGAACACGCAAGGACATATGAGCTCATCGGTGCAGGGATGGCTATCACTGATGCCACGTTGGATCAAGCAAAGCGAGATGAAAAGGAACTGGTCGTTGCACTGAAGGAGCTAGACCATCTGCGCCACTTGGCAAAGTATTACCAAGACTCAACGCAGGCCACAATTTTTCTAAAGAGTGAGTTTCAAGATGCATATGCAAAGTTCACAAGCGAAAGACATCTTTTCACTGCATGTGTAGCTGATTATCAGGAAGATACCCTTATGGAACTGACAACCTGTAAGGACATGGAGACATAGAATAAACCCCCGGGAAAATAAACAGAACAAGGTCCCGAAAAGGGAAGTGGGGACATAGAATATCTACAACGGATGATAAAGA
Organism: Picea glauca; assembly: GCA_000966675.3. Taxonomy (NCBI): domain Eukaryota; kingdom Viridiplantae; phylum Streptophyta; class Pinopsida; order Pinales; family Pinaceae; genus Picea; species Picea glauca. The sequence continues at coordinate 407,695 of JZKD02S2116804.1, forward strand.
TGAGGATGAAGATGAAGCCCCTAGTGTTGTAGCTAGATTCCTGGACACGGGGAACACGGCAGTGGATGGGGGTGGCATCTCGACATGATCATCATCATTCAAAAGAGCATTCTCCAATTGCTCCAAAAGCAATACTCCATCCTCCAAATTATCCTGCTCTCGATTGTTGTCCCAATGCTTCAAGTTTTTATCCATCTTTGTTTCCTCACAGTAATGGGACAACACTCGTAAGTTGTAATGAACATAAACCAAGCTCTCTACCCGACCTAGATTCAACCTGTTTCTTTTGACGCTATGTATGAAACTGTAAGTGCTCCGACACCTCTCTGCAGAAGAAGTGGTCACCACCTGTGAAAGCACCCGTGTTGCCAAACGTTGCAATTGTGGGTTAGCACCACCATGCATATTCCACCACTCGAGAGAACACCAATTCCCTCGATAATTGCATGGTTAGTTCCAAAGGCACCATTGTTAAGGATGTAATGGCTCAATTGTCTCCTTATGTTGTCACACTCCTCCTCATCCGGGACCAATTTTTCTAATGCTTTCATATAACCTGTTTGAAACTCTGGATCTTCGTGTGGTATTTTCTTGGTGCCACAACCAGGTGTTGGTGGAATATTTATCATTTCCCAACGTTTTTCCACCTCTACACGAATTTGATTATAGAGGTTAACATCTCTAGGCTCAACAATGTATTTAATCTTCCCTAGCATGCTATCCATTTGCTCATACACCTCCCCAATGATTGGCCGATATGAATCTGCAAACTTGATCATGCAATGAATTGGCTTGGTGAATTGCAAAACATACAGAACCTGTGACCAAAACTGACTGTCAATAATTGTCTCCTACACTGCATCAACACCTTCTCTATCATTGTTCGATTCATCCCATGCATCACTCATCACCATAGCACCCAAAGCTTGTCTCACCTTCAATAGGCGCATAAATGTGAGGCAATAACTAGCAAATCTAGTTTTTGCAATCTTAAGTAGTTGCAACCTAGAGAGAGTGATGTAGAAGTAATTAACCCTTGTATGCCCAGTGACAAATTTGATGAGTTGCTTCCCTCTCTTATACCACTGATTAATCCATCCACATTCTCTTTGCTTGACAATATCATGCATCAAAAGGTTCAAGGTGTGAACCAAACACCCAGACCAAAAGATGTGTGGATGAACTCGCTCAATGATTTTACCTGCTCCCTTACAGTTTGTTGCATTATCAGTGATTACTTGAATCACATAAGAAGGACCAACATCATTAATTGTTTTCAAGAGGAGATCTGAAATGTTTTGGGAAGATGCAATGATTGAAGAGGAGTCATGTGCTGCAAGAAACACTACACCAGTAGCAGAAACACCAAGAACATTGATCAAATGTTGGTTTCTAACATTTGTCCAACCATCTAATACAATGGATGAAACACTACACTAGTAGCAGAAACACCAAGAACATTGATCAAATGTTGGTTTCTAACATTTGTCCAACCATCTAATACAATGGATACCCCGTAGTCCCCCCATTCATTTGTAAATTGTGTTAGAGCTCCTTGAATTTTTGTTTTTTCCCTATCGAGTAACACAGTTCTAGCTTTCTCATAGTTGGGGCTCTTGTATCCTGTGGGGGCTTCATTGATTCCCTTGACAAGATCATGCCAATAGGGGGTGTTATCGCCCAGTTTGTAGTTAAGGTAAAATACGGATGGAAGAAGGGCAAACTGACGTAACTGAGACTATCCCACCACTGTCACCTCAATGGGATAGCTCTTTCTATTTAGGGAGGTATTGACCACCTATTCAACTAGGGGGTCAATTCCATTTGCCATGAAGAGATGCATCATCAAATGCTAATATGTCGAAGACAGTTTGGTTCTACTAGGCAATTTATGCCTCCGACACTTCTTTTTGTAAACGGAATTTCCGCACCCCTGTGTGGGTTAATAATGTAATAGGTCTGCATGGGTCATATTTAGGTCAGTTACCTTGGGATTTCTTCATTAGGGGAGTTCCTTTCATTGAGGGTTTTTTATCCTCAGGTTATTAATTGGGTTTTTCAGCCCTATTAATTTCCCTTGAGTTTTTCCCTCCCACCAGCAATAATTCTTCCAAAGTGGTGAAAGGCGTTCTAATGGGATTATTCTCTGGTAACTATTGTTTAGGATTGATGTAAATGACCATGTATGACATATTAGAAAGTTTCGCGGAATTCCGTCAAGTCTAAATAAGTTTTTTTTAATTAATTAATTTTTAATTAAATTTTCCTAAGTTTGGGAGTTTAATTATTTAATTAATTAATTATTTTTGAGCAAATATTGTAAAAATTGGGTCTTTGGGTTTTTTATAGGGGTATTTGTGCTCAAAAGAAATAGAAAGACACCCCCTACACCCTTGGACCAAGTTTCAGCTCAGTCGAACAACTTTTGCTAGGTGTTTGTCCACCAGGAGTCTCAATCAGTCAAAACAACAATTTTAATTGTTAAATCATGACATAGGAAAAATGTCATTTTTGTAATTTTGAGCAAAAGGGGTAAAGTAATGATGGAAAAGTGTGAGAGAGATTTTTCCTAAACTTTCCTAACCTTTTCCAACCCTCACATCACCCCCTCACCTAGCCATTAAGCAAAAACATCATTTTTCCTAGAGTGGTGTGCCTCCCTTCTAGAAAGTCTCAAAAAAGTGAAATATAATAAAAAAATTGATGGGAGACTTATTATATCCCTTGGTGTGCCTCCCTAGACCCCAAACTCATCATTTCACTTATCAAAGCCTTGCCAACTCACTCCAACTCATTTCCACTTCATCCATCCATGCCAAAACCCTAACTTACCAAAACCCTAAAAGTGATTTTTCTTTGATGTGTGACACTTGTAACTCATCCAAGAGGGGTAGCTTTGCCTTCGTAGTATAAATAGAACCCCTCCCTCACTCTTTTCCACACCATATCTTGGGCTATTGTTATGCTACTTGATTTTCCCCTCATCTCTCTCTCTCTCTCTCTCTCTCTCTCTCTCTCTCTTGGTTCATTGTGCTTCCTTTCCATTTTGCTCTTAAGAGTGTTGGAGCAACTTGTTGCTACAACACTCTCCTTTTGAGTTATAGAAAGGCTTTGGAGGATTTTGAAGAAACAAAGAGTATTCTTGTTGCTTCTTGCTACTGTTGAGGTGATCTTGTTCTATTTCTCTCTCATTCTTGCTTCAAGTTTTATGGATCTAGAGTAGAAGTTTCAAGCAAAGTATTTTGTTTGGATAGATCTTGTGGTAGTATTATCATAGATCTAGTGAAGTGTTTAGTTGGGTATTTCAAAGCAGTTTGTTTTACCATCTAAATATACTCACATTCTATCTATTTTTGTAGCTTCTTTCTCAGATTTTGCAAGTTTACCTCTAGGGTTTTATTGGGCTAGCCTCAAGGAAGAGTCTACTCTTAAAACCCCCTTAAACTCCATTGCTTTTCAGATCTGGTTTCTTTACTCATTCCTCCTATATTTCAGTTTGCTAACAATCATAGATAGGTCACAAAAATACATTTTTACTTGGAATTTTTATGGGAAAAATTTATGTCCTAAAAACATAAATTTTTCCTCACTTTTTTTGTTGTGTGCAGCATTTCCAGCAAGCAATAGCTTGCTGATTTTTGCAGGTTCTCATCAGGTCAAGGGGTTTTGCTGCCCACTTTTGGTCACACAACACTCCCAAAGATCCCTCCTTTGGGTTGGTAAAAGATCGCACCCTTCTCCTTCACTTTTATTGCATTTCTAAAGTCTTATTCTTGCGTCCAAACCCTCTTTGGCACAACAAAGGTAGGCTTGCCTCCACCTTGTGCCATTGTAAGAAGTTTCTCTCTTTGTTCTTCCATTTCAAGTTTTATCTAATAATTTCCTACACCTTGGGTGAGACATCCCCAAAATCGTAAGGCTAGTAGTGTGTTAATGATCTCTTTATGTTGTGATGGTTAAAACTCTCTAGAGGTAGATCTCATTCACACATTAGATTTTAGCCTAAGCCCTTGGGGCATAATCTACTTGCATGCTTTAAGTTATCTCAAGTTTCATCTATTTGCACATGCCCTAATCCAACACTTACATGGTCTATGTTAATGATGGTAGGCTAAGAAATAATTCTTTTGTTTTGCAATTAACTCATTCTTAAGGCCATTTGCCATCACTCAAGTTTAAAGTATATTTGGGCATGTTAATAGTGTAGGCACACTTTCTAGGTTTCAACAAGTACTTTTCATGCTTAACACTCTCTTTTAATGCATTAACACTCATGGTTAAGTGGTGATTAGTTGAAGCTCTTATTTCTCTCTTTGGCAAGTTGTTCTTGCCCTTGTTCATAGCATTCTTTTCATTACAAGCTTGCACATGTTATGGTTTAACAAATGGTGATGGAATGACTCTTTAATTCAGCTCTCCTTTACATGCTTTACATGTGTTCATATGCTTGAATTTCATGCTTTATAACACACCATTTTAAGCTCATAAAAGTTTCGGTTTTTGCATAAAATCACCTTTTTAAGGCAACCTAAAGTCACTAAAACACTCTCAAATACATCAGAATACTTAACCCATTGATATATAAACTTAATAGACTTAATAGGACACCTAAAAACACCATCTTCACCATCTAAACGGGGTTTGAGGAAGGCAACGGAAGGTTCTAGGCCGGGGACGGTCTCATGGTGCGCGGCGTCCTTTTCGAGAGTACTCGGATCTTTAGGATTGACCTGTGAAGCTAGGGTAGGCCTTGTTGCCTCACTTCTTGAGCATCCAACAACCATTTGGTAATTGGGGGAAGGAGGTTTTTGGTTAAACACTTAATTAGGGTAACTAAAATTTTCACAAATCTTAAGCAACCCATAACTCATTAAAGCAATTGATCATCTTGGTTCAAATTGATATATCTTGTGGTTTAATACTTGTAAGTGCAAATCTTTTCAATCTCATATGCAAGTGATGCTTCTTTGCTTTGTGGAATAATTAATTAAGTGTCCTTGGGTATTGTAGAACACTTGCATTCTAAAGCTTTAAATCTCTTGAAGTGCTCGTGTGGTATATAAGTGTTGTGGTTGCCATTGAAAAGCAGTCCAATAGACCAAGTGCTATTGGGGCATGCCTGGCTTGATGTGGACGATCTTTATTTTTCAAATACCTTTAAGTACCCACACATTTAAGCATTTGGTTATTTTGTTCCCTTTGTATCTTGTATAGCTTGTATCTCGTGTTCATAATTGTTGTACTATTCTTTCATTCATTATTGGTTGTAAGTAATTTGTAAATCTTTTGTAATCTAACACCCTCAAACTTTAGTTGACCCCTAGCCCAATCTTTAGGCACTAGTCTTATTGCCCTAGGAAAAGGCTTGCTTCTCATATTTATTGTTGCATCTTGCATTTGATGCCTTTGCATCATAGGTTAGTCTTTTCCCCCAAACCTTTAACCAATTAAAATCAAATCCTAGAACATAACGTTAATTTCATCTAGAAACTAAGGTCTACCCCCCCTTGGCTTCCCTACGAGTAAGCCTAGACAAAAGAGGTTCAAGTCAAAGTGACAGCGTGGGCTTTAAATCTAGGCATTGTGCCTCCAAGGACACACTAAGTGAGCCGGACTTAGCTCACATTTGCAAGTGTGTATTAGGACGGCAACAAGAGGTAAGGCCCAAGGGAGACGTTCCCGGTGACCTGGGGTTTTGAGAAGGCAAAGGCTTAAAGGCCAAGTGATAATTTCCCCCTCACAAGTCACCACCGATCAGAAAGTACCAGCTAATCAACTAATAAAGATGAGTAATAACCAAAAGGTGTACCTACCCGAGATAAAACAACAAAGAAACTATGCATATGCAAGACCACTTGCTTGGTTAGTACTTCATATAATCATGGACTTTTGATATAAAGCAATTGATAAACAATATTGATGAAGCTAGTCAACGATGTACAATGGCGATAATTATAATATGTCACTTCACAATAAATGTTAATGGCAATCAATGTAACAATATCAATACTAGAAACAACGTCTTAGCCAATGATTCAATTGCTTTTAAACCCTAGGCCTTAGTGCTCTCTCCTCCTTCTTTAGCTCAATGGAAAGATAAAAATCAGCTAGCTTGAGTAATAATTGTAGGGCTAAAGACAAGAGATTTTGAAGATGAAGTGTTGCTAAGGCAAGGCTTCATCTATCAAACCCTTAGGGAAAGCATCTCACCAAGGTGTAGAAACTCTAGGCCTTGATGCATTTTCCTCTTTCTTAGCTCAATAACAAGTGAAAATGGCTAGCCTAAAAGAATACGGATAGAGTGTTGCTATGGCAAGGCTCTATCTTACTTCAACAAATCAAATGGCTCTTAATCCTAGTAGGGACATGAGACAAGGACCTTAGCATGTGCTTGTTACCTAGGGTTTTAATTCAACAAATTATAATAACAAAATGCAAGTAATAGTACCATAACCATTCAATAAAGAAGTGTTGCAGAAATTAACTTACATAAACCAAAAATTCATGTAGCAAAACCCTAGTTGTAAAACTTCCACCAAGAGAAATGCCAAAAATGCCAAGAAAAAGTCTCCTTCAACAAGTGCACCTCAAAATTTCAGCCAAAACCCTAGAAGAGGGCACAAATTTCAGACCTCACTAATGTGTGAGTCAAAGATGATCCAAAATCTGAGAGTGAAAACCCTCAATTAAAATATAAGTCATCAAAAGGTCGACAAGGCCAAAATACACATTAATATTGTTTTACATTAAAATGTCATAATGAAACCCTAATCAAGCAAAAAATAAGTCGTCATGCCCCTTCTAGGGTGACGTTAGCCATTTTTATGACAGCATAAGCCTCCTGGAGCAAAACGTTAGCCCTCCTTGGGCCTCTCCAAGATTGCACACGTGCCACACTGCCATAACTGCCTCCCCAAAACGTCCACAACGCTGGATGACATCATGGGCATGTTGGGTGATGTTATGGGCCTTCCAAGGCCAACGCTCCAGTGGAGAGGGCACAAACCCCTAGGTAAGGCTCTGCCATGGTGCCTCTGTCGAACATCCTCCTCTTCTCTGGTGCAAACCCCTCAGTCATGTCTCTACACCCTGTTGGGGTCTCAACATCCATCTGGTGGGCTCTTCAGCCCCATGGAGGTCCGAACTAATCATCTCCCCATGTGTACCTGTCCAATGTGATACCTGTCTGTCGGGTGTTATCCTGCACATCAACAGATACACCCTCCATAGGCTCATAAGTCACAAGGATCCTAGCAATGCCAGTCACATCTAATCATCAATATTATTAAACATGTGCATAAAACCCCTTTTACCCAGTCAAGTGCTCAAAGACATTATACAAATATGCAATGTTGGAGTAAGTGACAGGATGTCCTATTGGGCTAGTGTCCATTGGAAAAGGGATGTTTTCAGAAGAGATCAAATCCAAGTCATGTAAATGGGTGAGGTGGATAAGGGATGTCCTGACAAGGGGTGCAGTGAAAGCAGGGAAATGCAAGGCTTACCTATGGGTGCCTTTGTAGAAGGCGAGTTGCACATGTCCTGGATGCAAATGTTTCCAAGCCCATTCATGCCATTTTATTCTTATTTCTTTATTGCTTTTTATTCTTTCAAGAGGCTAATCAGGGGACACTGCCCTGGCGTGGTGACCAGTGGTGGCAGTGTTACCCACAAGTACTTTCACAAAAATGAGAAGGATGGCTCGTGATGAGACCCCCTTTCTCTTGGCCATGCAACTAAGAGCCACTACCCTGGCGTGGTAACCAACAGTTAGTAGTGTCATACTGCTAGGTACCCATGGACCTAATAGGTTGGCTCGTGATGAGACCCCCTATCCTCTGACTAGGTCTTGTTTTATTATTTTTACGAGTCCTTGTTTCTTGTTGAGAATATTTTTACTCCTTTCTCGGGGATCCCTGGGCGAAGCATCTCGAGGTTTTATTTTAGGATTTTATCTTTTCCCAGCTTGCTTTTACCTTCTAGGCCTTTAGCCACTTCTTCCCACAAGGAAAGGTGAAACCCTTGAATGATTGGCCAAACCAATGCTCGGACCAATGAAATGGGATGGATGAGCAGGAAGTAAGATGGAAAATGTTAAGTATGATGGGAGCGGACGATGACTTTTCAAAAATCCCCCCAGTGGCAACTCAAAACCTATGGGCACAAGCTTGTTAGGGCATCATGTCATTCCCCATAGACATGGTCAAGTGGATAAGTATAAGATCCAAGCACCCATTAGAAACAAAAAGAACTAAATGCACATATTCAAAGGTTTTGAGGATCAGAGTGACACATACCATGATACCAGGACTCATTACCTCATGGAGAGAGAACCATCTCTGATACAGGACCAAGCCGAGGTGATGGATGTTGTTGCTACTGACAAAATGGAGGCGCTGAAAGGAAGAAAAGATGGGCCCTCCGAGACCATGCTCAAGTCGATCTGGGTCTCGGTACTCCATGTCTAGGACCCGTGGGCCTCGAGACATAATATCCTTGGTTATCCCTAAAAGTGGGGAATAACATTTGGCTCCAACTCGGAGACACGAACTCACCGTAGAGCACATGAGAACCTCAGCATCTCTGGTATAACATGTAACCTGCTTAATCTCAATAGAAACTATCAGTAATCATTGGGGTGGCGATATCACCCCCGACTCATATATATATATAAAACTGAAACAAAAGCAATCATACGTACAAGTGTGAAAGCAAACTACTCTAGAATGCAATGTAATGCTATATACAATGAATGCAAATGCCTACCTAGTTACCTGCACTTACCTGTTGGTTGGATATTAGATGTAGTCAAACAACCAGTGAAACCAATCCAACAATGTCCCATAATACCTGCCTTTGTGCTTCATCATAAACCAAAATAGTGATAAGTCAAGCACAAAAATAACATGGGTTAAAGAATATATCATATCATCGGAAATCATAAGGCCTAACTCATGGAGGCGGGTGGGAGGGATAAAATCATGCCAAGTCATTCTCTGTAGAAAGTGCTCAATCCACTTCAAGAAGGGATCATGAAAAGTCAAAGGCTCAGAAAACTAACTCAAAAGGTCTACAAGCTGGCTACCTAGGACATTCCCATAAACTGAAGCCTGGGAAGGGATTGACAAGGATCTAGTAAATGACTGCCAAACTCTTAAGGTAAAGTTGGAACTTACTGTAGAGGAAGGCAACTTATTGTTTCTTCTTGTGCAGGAGCTTTGAGGACTTGGGTGTCTTCAACATGCATCATTCTTTTATCCTCATGAAATGCCCCTTCGTCTTCAATTGTACAACAAGGAATATCTACCCCGTTCCAGACTTCCATTTCTCCTTCATTTTCTGAATCATGGAACAAGGTGTCATCAAAATCCTGAAAAGGAAAGCAACTAACCTCATCGTTCTTTTGTTGTGCAGGAGAAATAGGCTCTTGGATGGCCTCATCAGAGAGAGGAGGGCATGTTGATATTTCATCATCTTGTTTGGGTTCCGACTCCTCAATTGTTTCTTAAGCAATCCTTTGCTCTTGGAAAACTTCATCAAGATCTTTTCCCTTGGAATTTTGTTGGTCAAAAACTCGTTCCCCCTCTTCTTGGAAATCAGCAGTAAAGGCTTCAAGGGAAACTAGTTTTTCCAAACTGAGAGTGTCCGAGGTATCTTCAGGGTCATTGATTTTGGTCCCTGGAGAGGAGATGTGTTTTCCTTTGGACACAGAGATACTTACCTCGATTTGCATGGCCACGTTATGAGCTTCTGTGAGTGTTTTTGGACCCTTTGTATCAAGGAGGAAGATCAAATTCCCTAGAACTGCATTGGTATAGAGATACACGAGGTACTTGTCTTCAGGACAATGGCTTCTAGGAATCTAGAATAGCAACATCTGAAACCTAAACCCGAAAGCTCGGACAGTCTCATCCTCAGTTTGTCTTATGTATTCGAGTCCTCAAGTAATAATTGGATATCTTCCAATTTCATGCCCCAACTCGTGAGAAATATTTCTTCTAACTAGTCCATAGATGTGATGCTAGCGGCTAGAAGATTATCATCCCATCTACTGGCATTTCCATGTAGAGTGGCAGAGAAAAGTTTCATTACCAAGTCTTCAGCATCATCACTGATAGGGTGGAGCTGAAAGAAAGCCAAAAAATTACTCATGTGATAATCGGGTCTTTCCCCATCACTACCAGTGAAACTTGGGAACCATTTTTCATACTTTGGGGGCATTTCTCTACGGTATCCCGGGATTTTACTCATGTCCAAAGGTTTGAAGTTTCCCAGGTCCCATTGAAAAGTCATAAGATGGCTTCGTCATTAGTGGAGTCGCCAGATAATTTTCTTGAAATTATCAAAGGATAAGGGAAAACACCCTAAGTGGAGTCGCCAAGCAAACTTGTAAGATAAAGACTTTTGAGGCAAAGCTTTTCGAAAAGTGTCGTCTTGAGGAGAATTGACTCAGTGTTCCTTGACAGTGGCGCCAAAATGTTATCGCACAGTTTGTAGTTAAGATAAAAGACGGATGGAAGAAGGGCAAATTGGCGTAACTGAGACTATCCCACCATATCACCTCAATGGGATAGCTCTTTCTATTTAGGGTGGTAAGGCCCAGGGGAGACATCCCCAATGACCTGGGGTTTTGAGAAGGCAAAGGCTTAAAGGCTAAGTGATAATTTCCCCCTCACAAGTCACCACCGATCAGAAATTCCTAGCTAATCAACCAATAAAGATGAGTAATAACCAAAAGGTGTACCTGCCCGAGACAAAACCACAAAGAAACTATGCATATGCAAGATCACTTGCTTGGTTAGTGTTATCACATAGTTTGTAGCTAGGAGTAAAGGCTATATGGTAGAAGGCCAAACTGGCATAACAGGAACCTATCCCACCCAATGTCACCTCGATGGGTAGGTTCTTTCTCTTTAGGGAGGCTAGGCCCAAGGGAGACGTCCCTGATGACCTTGGGTTTTGAAAGGGCAAAGGATAAAAGCACAAGGACAAGTTCCCCCTTCACAGATCACTACCAATAAGATAGTCCAGGCTAAACAACCAATAATAAGGTATAACCAAAGAAAAGAAAAGCACCTACTTGATACAATACAACAAGGAAACTGATACGTGCAATCTTTGATTAGTACTTCATATATATTAAAGACTATCTGGCATTCAATATGAGTAGTTTAAAAGTAAATGTTGACGAAGTCAATGTTTACAAAATAGCAATAGCAGTAATGTCACTTCACCAATAAATACTAGAATGATACAGCATTCAATACAACAAATCACTTCTTAACTCAATTAATGTCTTCAACAACCATTCAATAGCTCATAAAGTAAAACGTTGTTGCATTGAGATGAAATAACCAAGAGTGATGTCAACAACATAGGGTTAGTAGGTTACGGTTAGTGCAGTTAGGGTTTTAAATTCAAGTTTTGAGAGTGTTTAGATCAAAGTCTTACTTCAACGCTGGAGGTCTTGGGATCAGTGCCTTAGGGTAGAATCGAGTCAATAAGTGAAGGACGCACAGGTTGAAGGAGATGAGATTTCAAAGGACTGGAGGGAAAAGTTTCAAGGTGTTGCTAAAGCAGGGCCTCAAAGAAAATACCCTAGGGGAGAGAGGCTCACTCGGGTGTTGCAAAAGCAAGGCCTCGTGCTCTCTCCTCCTTCCCGGCAAACGACTAGCTCAGATGAAGCACAAAATCAAGACAAGAGGGCTTAATGAGGGAGATTGTTGTTACAACAAGGCTCTTTCATCAAACCCTAAAGGAAAAACGGCCCTAAGTGTAGATAAACTAGGCATGGCACGTCTTCCTCCTCTTGGATTTTAAAAGGTACCACTAGCACAGGGGAAAGAGAAACAAGGAGTGTAGCTACGGCTAGGCTCTCTTCCTCTCTTTCAATGACTGAAGGTTTCTCTATCAGGGGACATGAGACAAGGACCTACTTGTGTGCTTATCACCTAGGGTTTTGATTCAACAAATTTATAAGCAATATTTAAGAAATTTAAACTACAACCATTCAATAAGAAGTTTTGCAGAAGAAACTCTTACAATTCATGAAGAAATAACCATGCAAACCCTAGTTGTAACACCTTTCTTCAAGAGAAACACCATAAATGTCAAAAATCTCTTCCTTCAACAAGTGCAGATCACTTAGTTCAGCCAAAAACCCCAATAGGGTGCTAAAAATCAGACCTCACTATGAGTGAGTGAATTTGTGATGATAAAAATGAGAGTGAAAACCCTCAATATATAGTGTATCAATGACCTAATTTACTTTTTAGGTCATAAAAAGGCCAACAAGGCCATAATACCAAAATAATATTGTTTTTACTTTAAATCCTAAGTAAAACCCTAATCAAGCAAAAGGTGAGACGTCAAGCCCCTCTGAGGGAGACGTCAGCCCTTTCTAGGGCCAGTGCAGCATCCAGAAGAAAAACGTTAGCCCTCCTTGGGCTCCTTCAAACTGCCACACGTGCCAACAACCCTGTCCATCTGCCATACGCTCATGATGACGTCATCAGCCTCCTGGTGACGTCCTGGGTCATCTGGAGCCAACGTTCCACAGCAAGTGGGTCAATCCCCCTAGGTCCAGCTCAGCCAAAGTGCCCCTGATGGAACGTCCTCCTCTTCTTCGGTGCAGAGGCCCTGATCCATCTCCATCCTGTCTTTGCCCCCTGATGGGGTCTCAGCATCCAACTGGTGGGCTCTTCAACCCCATGGAGGTTCGAACTGGTCATCTCCCCATGTGTACCGGTCCAAATGGTACCTGTTCGTCGGGCATGGTGTTGCACATCAAAATCTACGCCCTCCATGGGCTCATCAGTCACAAGGATCATAGCAATGTCAATCACATCTCATCATCAATATTATTAAACATATGCATAAAACCCCTAATACATCAGTCAATAGCTCAA
>JZKD02S2116804.1:442018-454119 GCA_000966675.3 Picea glauca
GCACGGTAACAACTGATTCACCCCCCCCCCTCAGTTGTCCAACACCAAGTTCCTCTTTGCTCACTCTTCCAAGCTTTTCCTTTCTCTCTCCTCCAAGCTCTCACAAATCTGCACTCTTCTTCAATCTCTCCTTTGTTGTCTCCTTCAATCTCTCCTTTGCTCTCTCCTCCTCTCCAAGCTCAAGCAAACATAGATGAAAGAATGAGGAGAATGGAGGAGGAAGAGCTCCTTTATTCTCCTCATTCCTTTCTCCTAAACCCTTAGCCTAGGTAGGTCCCACTCCCATTCACGAATTATTAAAAAAAAACGAGTTTTTTTGGAGTCCGCGGGTCCTACACGGGAGCGTCCAATCACCGGTCGGGACTGCAGGGGGAGAGCGGTCGAGAGCAAGGGGAGCGCGCTCACAAAATTCCAGACCGCGCTACGGAGCGTGGAGCTCCCGAAATTCCAGGTAGCATCCTAAAACGTTCTGGAGCGCGCTCCCACCTGCGCTCCTTGGACGCTCCAGCTCGGAGCGCACTCCTGCGCTTAAGAGTGGGGGTGGGGGCGCTCCCTGCAACTATGGCATAGACTAATATAACACTTTGAGGCCTTCAATATTACTGTTGTTCCCAGGACAAATAGTACTCATGTTGATTCTCTAGCCACTGCAACCTCGAGGTTATCCCCTTTAGAAGACTATGAAGCATCCAGGTTCACAGTGGAATTACTCTACAAACCATCATTACCCAACAATATTTCTAATTGGAAGGTTCTTGAAGGAGATAAACAGATTGTAGATTTTCTAACCAATAAAGAGAATTTTAATTATCTGGCTATTGATGATGATGTATTCCAAGAGCAACTGGCAGAAACCGATTTCCAAGAACAGAAGGGCGGAATGGGTCACTCTAAAAATAAACCACAGTTTCACACGATACTGAAAGGGGTAGCCAATTTGGAGACCCTTTTTGACCTAAGGGAAAAATTTAAAGGGTCAAAGAACACAAAGACAGGGAGTTCATGTCCCATATACGAGACTATAAACCTAGGAACCCCGGAAAACCCTAAGAATGTAAATCTAGGCAAACCAGTGTCTAAAGAAGACATGAAATCTTACCTCAAACTTTTTAGAGAATATCAAGATTTTTTTGCATGGTCCTACCAGGAATTGAAAACTTATGACACTCACATTATTCAACACACAATCCCATTAAAATCCGAAGTAAAACTCTTCCAACAAAAGCTTAGGAAGTACCATCCATCTCTAAAACCCCTCATGCAACAAGAGTTAAATAAATTAGTAGATGCTAAAATTATCTTTCAGGTTAGACACTCTGCCTAGGTAGCAAATTTGGTTCCTTTCAGGAAAAAGTCTAAGGAGATCCGCCTGTGTGTAGATTTCAGAAACCTTAACAGAGCATCAGAAAAAAATAACTACCCAGTCCCACCCATCGAACAACTCTTCCAGACCGTGTCTGGTTCTGAAATTTTCTCCCTTCTAGATGGTTTCTCATGTTATAACGAGGTTCTCCATCAATAAGGGAAGAGCATGGGGGCTAAATTCTGTGTTCAGACTTAAAGGACAAAGGGACGCAGACTCAATATGAAGTAAATAATTTCTCCAGAGTAACTTTGCTCTCAAAGTTGAATTCTCTCCCCTTTTCCATAGCTCAGAATTGGCTTCTTTATAGCCTTCAAAATGCAACTAAAGGGCCGAGTTGGAACGTTTCCAGTATATGGAAAGCCAGGGATCAGAGATCTCCTGTCGTGACATGGAAACCCGACATTTAATTTTGATTTTCTGGCACAAATCTCGATGTACGCGAGCTGTAGTGGAAGAGCCAGCGTATACGCTTGTTGTATAGCTTTCAAGGTGCATACAAGTGGAAAACTTTATATTTTTATCTCTGGATTTTATCATCAAGGAAAGTAAGTCTGCATGGGGGAATGCAATAAGGCCCTCTCTGCAAGATTGTATAGGGTGAGGCAAATCTTGCTCTAACAGATGCTCCCTAATGTGTGAGGTCAGAGGAGTATCTACGATGGCTGAAATACATTATAAATAACCCAGAAGTGGAGTGGTAGAGAACCAGCTGGACGAACTCAATTGCTCATTACATTTTGTACTGACTTTGCATACATGGCTGCCAAAAATTCACAGCAAATCCATGTGGAAATCTACCAAACAAGTGTTTGTGGCCATGAATAGGCAAATACAAATGTGGATACATGCCAATAGTTGTCATAGTCACGAACAAGGCCCAATAGTACCAATCTCAAAACCAATCTGAAGATGTCTATATACCATGGAGTACAATCTGATCTCCTGTGATCACTGAAGTCATATAGGTATTGGTCCAATGAAAAGGAAGCAACAACTCAGGAAAGCTGCGGCCACATAGTAATGGCACAATTCGGAACCAAGAAACCGAGTTCCTTCCAACTGGGCCTCCACCACTTCAATCCTCCACCAAAGGCAAGCTCATATAAGGGAGACAAAGAGGTTCTCCATCAATAAGGGAAGAGCTTGGGGGATGAACTCTGTGTTCAAACTTAAAGGACAAAGGGATGCATACTCAATATGAAGTAAATAATTTCTCCAAAGTAACTTTGCTCTCAAAGTTGAATTCTCTCCCCTTTTTCCAGAGCTTGGAATTGGCTTCTTTATAGCCTTCAAAATGCAACTGAAGGGCCGAGTCAGAATGTTTCCAATATATGGGAGGCCAAAGATCAGAGATCTCTTGTTGTGACATGGAAACCCGACATTTAATTTTGATTTTCTGGCACAAATCTCGATGTACGCGGGCTATAGTGGAGCAACCAACGTATACGCTTGTTGTATAGTTTTCAAGGTGCGTACAAGTGGAAAAATTTATATTTTTATCTCTGGATTTTATCATCAGGGAAAGTAAGTCTGCATGGGGGAATGGAATAAGGCCCTCTCTGCAAGATTGCATAGGGTGAGGCAAATCTTGCTCTAACAGATACTATTTTGTAAAAGATACTACACATGTGAAACATCAAGGCCTAAGTCACTTAGAATATAGGTTCCCAACTGGCAGGTACCAAAAACATGATCCAAAGGATTTAGTATGAAAACATGCCAGGCAAGTGGTATCAAATTGGCCATATTCCCAATGATAAATTCGAGGATGAAGCTTTCACCGAAAATGCCCAAGAGTGGGATGAAGTACTTCAAAGGAAGGCCAACCCAAATTTTACTTTGTTTAGGGATATGACGACCATGGATGAACAAGTGGAACTTATTAATCAAACAAGAGAAACAACCATATGACCACAGATTGAAAGGGAAGGAGAGGAAACAAGGAGAGTTGTAGGGGTAAGACTTCAGGCAGAGGTTAAAAGAACTCATGAAACTGAGCAAAATAGGGTGGTAGAGGGGTTGAAACAACAATGGGAAATTGAAGAAGAATCAAATAGGGGACATGGTGAACAGAATGCTCAGGGGAGCATCACACTAACTGGAGTTAACACTCAATCAAAACCAAGCATTGAGCAGGTGGAAGAAGGGCAGCCAAAACTAGTAGTAGCATCTGAGGCCTTCACGGAGGTATCAGACACAATAGACTTGGTCCCTATAATTGTAGATTTAATAACGATTTATGATGATGACAGTGCTAATATGGACACTTCAGGAATTCCCATTTTAAATGAGTCCAAACTAGAGAAGAAAGTAAGTCTAACCCCTAAAAGACCACAACCGAAAGGAGAGGTCGTGACAACAGATACAATTGAGAAGACCGTGCCAACCCCAAAACAAAGGTCACAATCCCCAAAGAGGAAAAGGCTCAAGAAGATAAGGGTGGAAGTGAAAATGAAGAACACGGTTCAAAATATAAAACCTTTGAGAAAGAGGATAATGAAAAGGACTAGGACCATGGAGAACAACAAGGAGAGGTTGCAGGTAAAGGGAATGAACATGAGGAACAAGGTACTGCTCCATTAAGTGGAGAGACTACAATAGAGCATCCTAACACTTCCTTGTCGAAGGAAGTAACACCACTAAAAGCATCAAAAGAGGATGTGCAAGAAGACACTAAAGCTCCCAAGAAAACAAAAGTGGTATCCATAGAGGCAGGAGCAGGACAGGCCAGCAGTATAGAACAACCTTCCACAAAACCAATCAAATAGAAAACAATAGGTGGAGAAAGGGAAGAACTGAGTGGTCAAATACCAGCAGTTGATAAAGGTAAGACACCTCTCGTGGAACACTTCCACACTCTAGGAAGCATAGGCAACATGTTGGCATGGGGTGATCAACAGATACTAGAGCCAGTAAATGAGGTAGCAGACGTCGAAGCCATAACATATGATCAAAAGAGACAAGTGGTAGTAAAGAGAACAAGTAGAAAGAGGAGGCTCACTCTGGACAGTGCCATAGTAGTAACCATTGAAGAGACTCTATTCGACATTAAAAATCCAAGGTAACTGAGTTGTTGGGAGTAGGGATGGTCGTATCAAATTCCACCATTGATAGATCCAAAGAGGATGAAAGCGAAGTAGAGGCCATGAAAAGGGATATAGAGAATCTTAGAAATCACGCTAAGTATTACCATAATACCACTCAAGTAGTCATACTTCTAAGGGTTGAATTCTTAGAAGAGTGGCATGTAGAAGTTATAAAGGGATATTTTCATGGCCAAGACTGTAAATTACCAAGAGGAATCTTTTCTAGGTCTGGTGACACATAAAGATATGCCGAGGTAGTCTGAATGGGCACACAGCCCCTTGGCCCAAATTGAATACATTAAAGAAATCCAAAAGGGCTTAGAAGGAGAAGAGCATGGAATCAAAATGCTCATTGATGATAGCATAAAGAGGATACAAAGAGCAACCGAATACTGGGTCCAGGCGATTTCTGAATTGCAACAAAAAATGTAAGAAAGATGGGAGGAATGTCTCATAAGTTGGGAGAAAATAGGTGAGAAGATGAGGAAGATTCATTTCCATGAGTTCGACTCACCAGAAAATTTCTGAGACCTTAATGATATAGTAAAACAACATGTTGGTCGAGACCAAAGATATAAGTCAGGTGTTCTCTAAACAATCACCTTGAAAGAGGGAAGGTTAGGAGGTTTGTGGAAGGCTCGATGAGAGCATAGGTGGTTCTACAACATATGGTTGCCAGGCTAGACAAATTCAACCATCGCATGGGGGAAATGAAAGAGGTGCTCAGTGCACCCATGGATGACCACCAATTCATCTATGTGCACATGTGTGAATATATTTTTGTTAAATGGTCAGAGTATGACAAAGCAAACCCACTAGAGTAGTTACCTAGTGACTAAAATATGACTTGAAGAAGATACATGGATTAGTGACGGTTAGTCCATATTGCTATATGTTTTATTTACTTAAACTAGACTTAAAACTATTTTTAGACTTTTCAATTTTGATAAATAAAGGGATCAACCATGCAACAAGGGTCAATGGTTTTTGTAAGAAGTTTTGTAATTGGTGTGACGAACTATTTTCTCACTGCAATTAATTAAGAAGCTTGGAGAGAGCCGGAAACAATTGCTTTTGCCGAACCCATGCATGTGATCAAATCAATCGATTATTTTGTGATTTGCTTAGAAGCTAAAGGCATTCTGTAAGATCATACTTATTTCAAGCTATCTTGAGTATCTAATAGATCTTTGAATGAAAATTGGTGCAATTCAATGTTCTTTAATTTGCTATGTATAAGTGAAGCATAGAACTATTTCTTGCAAATCTTTCTTCTTATGTACTACTGCATGCACGCTATTTATTTTTGTTTCCTAAAGAATATCTGATAACTAATGAATGATAATAATAGTGCTAGAATAAATCAATTTCAGGTATTTCTTATTTACCGCATCCAAAGGTTATCCTGGCCTCAGGTATTGTTTCTTTACCGCTTTCCCAACAAACTTTGCATCATTGTACTCTGAAACTTCGTCCAAACTCTAAAGTCAAAACCAATCATCGATAATGGAATCTGATTAGCCATCGATAGTCATTAATTCACCGATTTGGCCATTGGATTGTCCAATTTTCATTAAATTATAAAGATTTCCATAATCCAATAACATTTGATTGGGATTTGGAAATGATGGTGCTAGATTGATTCATTTTTCTATAAGTATTCAAATTTTGCCACTATTTTTCTCTTTCAACTGAGAATTCAAATCTTCTGAGTTGAAGTTTGAATCCCGTGAGCTAGAATTTCAACACTGTGAACTTAAATTGTAAGTGTTAAGTAAATAGTTGTGGGATAAGTTGGTTTGGCAGTCAAGGACACATTCTCCTTAGTGTTTCTTTCTTCGTTTTTCTTTTCTCCACACCATGTGCATGGTAGACTAATTTTTGTGGCATGGTTCAACTACATTTTCTTTCACTCATTTCCTTTCCAAAACACTAGTAGTTCACCATTCCTAGCATGTCGCATGAACTATATTATTTCAATATTTGACTGAATGTTTATTCACTATAATGAATTAGAGGAACTACAGTCTGTAATCTCTTATTAAAGGAAAACACGTAGCTCTTACCTTTGCCATGTTCTAAGGAAATTGATTATGCAAACTTTGAGAACATAACTATCCTAAATGACTAGGGAAGATGCACAGGTTTATACTTAGCATCTAAGTTGTGAAAATACTACAAGCTACTACAACCTAAGGTTTACATGGATAAGATCTTTGTGGAACAATTTAATGAAAAAATGATATACAAAATATTCTTCCTAGCTATTGGGTCAAATAAAAAAATATTTTTCTACAAATTTGATGGTATATACTCCATTACTAATCTACGAGAGCCCTATGTATACACAATGGCCTTGATGGTCAAGTTGTACAGTGAGAAATATTACTTGCATTTCAAGGATGCCTGGTTGTGACTAGTGTACACCATTGTTACCATTGGTCAGATATTCAATTGGGTTTCTATTTTACTCCCAAAGTAGAATGATCTAAAGGGTACAGAATGACAAAGGCAAGATAGGGGTGGTGCCCACATTCTACATGTCATCCTATCTATTGGATGTAATTTGCACCACAAATTTCTCCATAGGTGTAAACCTAAGTTGTCATATCTGGAGCCTGTAGTTCACATATATTGTCAAGTTATCTATTTTTTATACTCTAAAGCTACCTAAAACCATTTTTCCTAGTCTTTACTCTCCACATCATCTTGAGCTTCCTTGCCCAAAGTCCAAGTAATATTAATCTAGGAAAACCCCTTTGAGCCAGAGGAGAGCTGGTCGGAAATGAAAGATAGATGCTGAGGTAACAGTGGCATCCCTCTTGGTTACACTGAATCACACTTAATATTTCCTACTTTATCTCTATAAATGCGAGTTTGTGTGATAACATTATGGCGTCGTTGTAGAGGACAACGTCCATTTCCTGCAAAACTACATTGAAGAAGTTTTTCAACTTTGAAGATCTTTTCACCCATTGGAAGAATGAAAACTTCGTTCTTTAAATATTTTGAAGTTTGTGTGCTTGTAAGGCAGAACAAGTATCATTGTGAAGGCATCTATAACTCACCTAGACGACTCCATTGTGATAAGGTATGAAAATTTCATTTATAAGCTCTCATGTTAAAATTTGCGCATCATGAAAGATGTCTCCTTAGGAGTTACATGAAAGGTACACTGCTCTCGATAATAAAGGACTTTTTAGGATATCCAAATGGAGTAGGCTTACTCGGGAGCAATCTTCCCTCCCGAGTGTCCTTACTCCAGCGTCGGTGGTTCCTCCATGGTGCGGAACCCTCAATACATGCAATGCATGCATCCTCATATGGATTCCATCGACTAGATCTCCGGCGAGTTAGAGTACATCGGATTAATGTGGCTGCACTAGCATGCTAAGACCTCTCATAAACGTCCAACAACCACCACCAACTTGTTGTAATTGAAATTTTAAAATTTGAAATTTAAATTATCGCGCGCTCCATTGGAAGAAAGTTGCAATGAAAGATGGAGTTCGTTCGACCTCATACATTCTTTTTTGAGTGAGTTCGAATCAGAGAAGTGGGGAGAGCGTTGAGAGTTTGTCTGATATTCATGGCAACATTATGCATTTGCTTGCAAGGTAATAGCAACAATTATACGATGTAATTGCATATATTTCTGTTAGTTTATGATGTAGTAATTGTGAACATTTGATTTGAGTTGAGTTATAATATGTGCCTCTGAACGTTGTTAATGTATGAATATTGTTGTATTTGTGATCCTTGCAGGTGTAGGATGTGTTGCCTTCCAGATCTGAAATGAGTGTTTGTTCACTGCTTGGGCAGTAGAGATTCCCCGCGGCAGAGGGAAATGGCTGGAGAGAGGGCAGTCGTGGATGGTTCAAGGACTCGTGGGACCAACGGGCAGGTTTTGGGGGCGAATGGGATGTTCCTTCGACAGTAGTGGAAGTTGCAAAACTAGGGACTATGAAGGTCTACTAAACTGTCAAGGATTGGGAAATGTCCGTGACTCTGGCCGAGTTTTTAGTCAATCAATTCCTACCACATGAGAAACCAAACCAGAGGAAGAGGTTGTCTGAAGCATTTAATGGGCGCGCTGAGCTTTCCATCTACATGTGCCTAGGGCTGTGGGAAGAGCCTGATCAACACCACATCCTATTCCAGTGGTACAAGAAGAAACTTGCAGATTCATTAATAAGAAACTTGCAGATTGCAATGGTAATTATAATAATTCTATAATTAAAAAAAATCCTCCCTTAAAAATAAGAACGAAATTTTTTTGATTTTTTGATACATATACTAAGAAATCCCTCTTTAATTACCAAACTAAAAAAGTTAAAAATGTATATAATAAAAATAGATATATTAATTTTTATAATTTCAACTTAATAAAATTATAATTTTTTTTAATTTTTCCTTTTCCAATATACTTGTCCCTAACTTCATATTTTCTATCCTTAAAATTTCATTCACCATTAATTAAAACATTGTGGAAGAAAGAATATTCTTAAATTACCCATTCCATTTACACATGACAATTTTACAATTCTCATCTTTATGAATTATTATGTTTTTATTTGTGTAATAATGTTTCATTTAATCAAACTTTTGTACCTTTTATTCATACAGCTTGTACGAGTTCATCTAAGGAATCTCTAATATTTTCAGTGACACTCTTTGCAATCCTTTATCCTCCCAAGGATGGGTAACAAATGGTTTTTCAAATGAGTATTGAAAGTGTATTTCATATAAATTCTAGTTTGTTTGTTTTTTGTTTTTTTTTTAATGAAAATGTTTTTTTTTTTATTTTATATAAAATTAAGTAATTATTTTTATTTAAATTTATTAGATGATTTAAATCAACTTCATATTTAATTAATAAAATGTAAGAAATATTAATGTGCACTACAATATTACAATATTATGAAGATCATAAATATAAATTGTTATGTTTGAAATTTGAACATTTTATCAAATCATTACAAATTTATTACAAATTATTAGGTCATGGAAATTATATTACTTAATTAACCTTATATCAAACAAATTTTTAGCTAAATGGGTGAGAGCAAGGTAATGATGGTCTCTCATGACGCCTATACAAACCTAGAAAAACAAAAATGAGTGAATTTGGAGGGACTATTCAAGGTACTTTTATAATGAATTTGAAATACCTTCGTACACTTTACCAGTCAAATCGCAGGGCGGAGGGGGGTCCCTTGTCCCACAAACAAGGGGGTCTCATACACCAATTTGGTGTGCTGGCTTGGCCCGTGACCTTAAAAATAGATTATTATTATTATTATTATTATTATAAGAAGATGAAACCTATGAAATTGAATTAGCTTTCCGAATATACATCTTTTATTCATAGAAACTGTGAACTATGTCAAATTTTATTTTTGCTAACAGTGGTATCTTATTTTTCCAATAAAATATAAGGTATATGTTTTTGTTCGTGCAGGTGTTGAGTACCTTAACGATGAGACTTTGTTCCAAAAACTTGTATACTTGGTATTTATATTAAAATTATCAAAGTCAACATATGCCTGAAATTACATCTTTTGTTCGTGGAGGCTAAGAGGGTCTTAACATGATCAAAACAATGATTTTTTCCAGATCGTAGGTATCGATCTCCTTTAGTGCCGCATATAACCCATTAGAGAAATGGTTAAGCCGACAAAAAGTTATAGCAGAAATAAGAGAGGTATGCATTCTAGGATTTTGATATATGTGAAAACAAAAATAGATTAAAAATAGTAAACAATATTATTTTATTTTTTTTAAACTATATATTTGAAATCTGCATAGTCGACTCTATCTATGTCTATAGTTTTGTCAACAACTAAATTGTTTAGCCTATTATCGCATAGTTTGTAGACACAAGAAAGGCCAAGGAATAGTAGGTCAAACTGGCGAAACATGAACCTTCCCCACCCAATGTCACCACAATGGGGAGGTTCTTTCTATTTAGGGAGGCTAGGCCCAGGGGAGACGTCCCTGGTAACCTGAGGTTTTGAAAGGGCAAAGGCTAATAGTACAAAGACAAAGTTCCCCTTCACAGATTACCGCCAATCAAATAGTCCCGGCTAAACAGCCAATAATAGAGTATAATCAAACAAAAGAAAAGCACATGCTTGAGACAACACAACAAGGAAACTAATACGTGCAATCTTGGTTAGTACTTCATGTAAATCAATGACTATCTGATATCCGATATAAGCAATTCAAAAAGTAAATATTGACGAAGTCAATGTTTGCAAAATGGCAATGATAAATATGTCACTTCTCAATAAATACAGGAATGATATCGCATCCAATATAATCAATCAATATTTAGTCTAACGAATGCCCTCAACTACCATTCAATTGCTTACAAAGTGAAACGTTACTGCACCAAGATGAAATAACCAAGGGTGACGTCAGCAACTTAGGGTTAGTAGTTTAGGGTTATTGTAGTTAGGGTTTCAAATCAAAAGAGTTTGAGAGTGTTTGGATCAAGGTCTACTTCAACGCTGGAGGTCTTAGATCAGTGTCTTAGGGTTAATGGAGTCATAGTTGAAGAACGCAAAAGTTGAAGGAGAACAAATTTTAAAGGACTAGTGGGATAAGTTTTGAAGTGCTGTTAAAGCAGGGATCCAAAATCATAACCCTAGGGGAGAGAGGCTCACTCCGGTGTTGCTAAAGCAAGGCCTCGTGCTCTCTCCTCCTTCCCGACAAACAACTAGCTCAAATGAAAAGCAAAGTCAAGACAAGAGGGTTTAAAGAGGGAGAGTGTTGCTAAAGCAAGGCTCTTTCATCAAACCCTAAAAGAAAACGACCCTAGGTGTAGATAACCTAGGCCTGGGACGTCCTCTTCCTCTTGAAGTCAAAAGGTACGGCTAGCTTAAGGGAAGAAGAAAAAGGAGTGTAGCTATGGCTAGGATCTCTTCTTCTTCTTCTTCAATGGCTAAAAGTTTTTCTATCAGGGGACATGAGACAACGACCTACTTGTGTGTTTGTCCCTTAGGGTTTTGATTCAACAATATTTATAAATAGATGCAAGAAATTAAACTACAACCATTCAATCAAGAAGTTTTGCAGAAAAATACTTACAAATCATCAAGAAAATAATTATACAAACCCTAGTTGTAACACCTTCCTTCAAGAAAAACACCATAGAATGCCAAAAATCTCTTCCTTCAACAAGTGTGCCTTCCTCAAATCAGCCAATAACCCAAATGGGGCCCAAATTTCAGACCTCACCAAATGGTGAGTGAAAGATGAAGAAAAAATGAGAGTCAAAACCCTCAATATATAGCTCTGTAGTAAAAATCGTGAAAAAATCGCCGAAATCGCGAGAAATCGCGATTTTTTCTGAAAGCCGATTTTTAAGGAAAAAATCGCAGAAAAAATCAGCCGATTTTTTGGCGATTTTTAGGGAAAAATCGCCAAAAACACGCGGGTCGATGGGTAAAAATCACCCGTCTTAAAATTTTCAACAGTCCGCGGGTTTAAGGGGTCTGTGAGGGGTTTTAAGTGTTCTATTTGTTCATTGAGCCAAGGAGGAGAGTCAAGCCATTCAACCAGCCAAGGAGGAGTTTGCCATTGGGATTTTGTGGATTCAAGGGTCAAATTTGTGGATTTGGCATTGGAATTTTTAGTCCATTTCA
>JZKD02S2116804.1:464873-477597 GCA_000966675.3 Picea glauca
TTGTTAATCTCAGGTCTCACTCTCTCTGCCCCCCTTTGTTTCTTCCTCTCTCTCCCTCCCACACTCGAACACACTCACTCTCTACCTCTCTCTCCCTCCCACACTCTTGCACACACCCTTTCTAAGCCCCCTCTGTGTCTTCCTCTATCTCCCTCCCACACTCTAACACACTCACTCTCTACCTCTCTCTCTAGTGAACAATTTATGGAATGACTTATTTTAATAGTGGTAGTTTTTGTCACATTTAAAAACTAGATAATATGATAAATAAAGTTGTAAATACCAATTCAACTTGTTATAGAAACAAATAAGAAAGATTGGATCTTTTCACAAGATCAAGCCCTCACCCTGGATGGGGTGCCACGTAGAGCAGTCTGGCCACGCAGTGGAGAGCCTAGCAGGGCCTTAAATACAGGCCACCGGCTCCCATCTCCTCACCATTAAGATGGGAGCAAGCCCAAGCAGCTAGGCCCATGGGAAGAGCCCTCTCACACGCACGAAGAGGACGGACGCACAGGGCACTAGGGGAATATCCTTAATGGCTAATCCTATCACGATCACCCTCATGTTTATCAACGGTTCTGGACAGGAAACAATGCATTTTGAATTCGACTGGCCGAACTCTGAAATTTCTCAAAGCTGGTGCAAAGCTAGCCACCCAGTTGACGTTCTGGTCATAGTTCTGCTCATCCACATGCCAAGGGAAAGAGGTCGACCTTGCAGAGGCGCAACCTGGTATGCTTTCGATGCTCGCCGAAAGAGACAGCAGATATTTGGGAGGGCGTTGTCCATAGCTCGAACGCAAAGAGCCCACAAAACCAGAAAGCCCAGGACACCTCCCATGGCCTATGTGGAGGAGGTTTTTTCGAAAGAACCCATCCTGGTTCCTCCGGAACATCTCCTCTTCACTGTTTCTGATAATTGGAATCCTCCAACCTGCTTTCCTGACGAAGCCAAGCTACGGGCCATAGGGACACCACACAGTCATAACGAAGGTGACCAAACAGAGGAACCCACCACTTGTGATGTCGAAGAAGAAATCCTGGAAGATGTGGACGCGACGGTGACTTCAGCAACAAGTGAATTCTCAATGGACGCGGACCGCCAGGAAGCTCAAAGAGGACGCAAGACAAGCGCGAGACAGGAGAGACGGAGGATAGCTGGGTGAGGGAGGGTGGCATGGCTCCTAAGCCACGTCCCCTCTCTTTCATGCAGGAAGTATGGCCTGGCCAGTCGCCACTCCTCCACCCGGAATGTAATGATCCCAAGCCATTATGCCAGGATCATCACAGTTTTGGTGTCTTTTAAAACTTTTTTGGTTGTGGCATTTCGTCAAACACTTTGCTGAATTACTTGTTTAGATGTGTTTACTTGCTGAATGACCTCCTGATTTAGGCCTTAGGGTTTACTGATATGTTTATATGAATGTTTGCAGCAAATAACAAGAAGAGAACCATGGAACATACCTCAACCATACGCAATATGATAGACAAGCCAAAACATCTCAAAACTGCTTTTATTCATGAAATAGAGAAACCTGCTACAATGAAGATGTCGATCTGGAATGCTCAATAGATGGCTAAGAAGATAGACAATAGAGTTGCTACAAAATGCTCCAATAGAAGACTACAATAAGCCTCCATAGGCTGGTTTTACAATGAAGACCGAATACAAGTAGATATGGGCTGTAAGAATGCTAAACCCCGAGCAGGAAGGTGCTACGCCCTGCTGGATAGTTGAAGCTCCTCAACAATTCAACCCTGCTGCCAAAAGTGTCCAATGACCCCAAGAAATATGCCAACTGATAGATCGGGCAACTGTAAGGACAACCCAGGTGTCCAAATCTCCAAATTCACTCTCAAACCCTGTAGATCTAAAATTCCTCCACTGAATGGTGCGCCCCCCTGGATGGTTGAAACCCTAATAATTCAACCTTAATGAATGAAGCCTCCAAACCTCCTGAAACTCTCCAAAATGATAGATCGGGGCTTGATTACCTCCCCAGTGAAGTCCCAAGAAAAATGGTGAAGATCTGAGCTAGCAAATGACTGAAACCAATTTCTGAAGTTTGCTCCTCTCCTCCAATTCGTCCCATGCATATAATAAATCAAATAGCACCTGAAATTCCTCAGGATTGGACGAGATCTGATGTCCAAGGCCCTGCAATGAAAACCCAAGTGATAGAATCTCCAAAAGCCCTGCCAATCTCCTACAACGAAATTCTCTCCAAGGATGGTGCGCCCCCCTTGCTGGAAACCCCCAATGGTGCGCTCTCGTTCTCTTTCTATGCCTGTAACTGTGTAGAACCCTCCTGCACTGATGTAGAACCGAGCTAGAATGGTGTGGGAGAGTATTGCATCTCCGAGACCAAGCTTGGGACAAGCTAGGTGGAATATTTCACCACCGAATCATCCTAGTCAAAACCCTCAAAACCCCCAAGAGATGGGCTCTCTAGCTAGAAGCCAAAAATCCAAAAGATAAACATACATGAATGAATGAGTAGAGGCCCTTGTCTTTCCTTTATAACTTTTGGCTCACCTTGTCCCTCCAAAGTGACTTTAATTTTATTAATATTTAATTAATTAATTAAATCACTTTAATTAATTAATTAACCTTTTTACCTATGAAAAATGTCTTATCTCTCCTTGTGGCTTCCCTGGCCACTAAAAGTCACTTCTAGCCATCCCATCCTGTAGTGTTGCTCCTCCCGATTCCAATGAGTTATTACACTGAGAGGTTCCTCCAAGTAATGTGCCCAAAATGACCTCTTCAGTGAATTTAATTGACTTATAACTCAAAATAGTCAAAATCATGGAAATCATCAAAATGCAACAGAACCAAAGCCAACTTGTGCGAAATGGCTCATAAAGATGAGATATGATGAGAAATGCAAGTTGGACCTCACAATGCATCTCAATAACCCCTGTACTCGTTATAACACCCATTTGGCAACCCTGGTCATCATAAACCCCTGCACTGTGATGATGTCCCAAAGTGGGGACATTACACGAAACACCTGGAGCTAATATTTGAAACGAGAAGCCTGGTGGAAGACCAAATCCATCGTGCCCTCCAAATCAACCAACGCCTCGACATGTTGTATGATGCATACTCCAACATGTCACTAAGACAACAGTGCCCAATGTGTGCACAACCCTTCGCGCTACTAGCGAGAGCGGTACAGAATGAACGAGATGGTGAAACCACCGGGTAATTGCTACAGTTTATGGTTCAGGTTAGAGGTTTTGTTTTGTTTAGAACTAGGGTTCTAGCTCTGTCAAAGTTTCAATACGCTGTAAGTAGTAAGCTAAGGGAACATTTTCAGACTAGTGGTTGTCATACGTGCCGGTTTCCTTCGGGCAGGACAGATGACAGCACGGTTTTTTGAAACAAGTTGCATAGGAAGCCAGTTGTCCCAGTTTCCTCTTTTTAGGCGGGACAGTTGGCATTCCAAACCTTTTTGTAAGCCTGCACAATTAATACAATAGGATCCTCCTTTTTTACTTTAAAAAAAAAATAAGATCAAGCCCTCCATAGTTCATTATACACACATCATATGAGACATGGTATAATTATCTAGATGATCAAAACATGGCAAGTCTATTGATATAACATACCTATGGAAACGAGAATTTATTTTAGTCTTAACCATAAACTAATCATTTTTCTTCTTGTATATGCGCATTTACGGAAACCAAAATGTGCCTATACAAAAACTCTCTTCTTCTGTATATGCGCATTTTGGCTTCCGTAAATGCGCATATACTGAAGGCAATATGTTCATATACAAAATCTCTCTTCCATAAATGAACAATTTTGCCTTCCATAAATGCGGATATACGGAAGGAAAAATGCGCATATACAGAAGAGAAATTCCGTAAATGTGTATTTTGGCTTCCGTAAATGCGCATATACGGAAGACAAAATGCACATATACGTAAGAGAGCTTCCCTAAATGTGCATTTTGGCTTCTGTAAATGCGCATATATGGAAGTGAAAATGCAAATATATATGGAAGATCTCTTCCGTAAATGTGCATATACGAAAGGCAAAATTCACATATACGAAAGAGAGCTTTCGTATATGCACATTTTGGCTTCTGTAAATGCGCATATATAGAAGTTCTCTTTCATAAATACGCATTTCTGCCTTCCGTAAATGCACATATACAGAAATTAAAATGCACATATACGGAAGAGAGCTTCTGTATATGCACATTTTGGCTTCTGTAAATGCGCATATACTGAAGGCAATATGCATATATACAGAAGCTCTCTTCCCTAAATGCGCATTTACTGAAGGCAATATGCACATATACGAAAGCTCTCTTCCCTAAATACACATATACGAAAGCTCTCTTCCGTAAATGCACATTTTTTCCTTCCGTAAATGCGCATATACAAAAGAAAAATGCGCATATACAGAATAGAGCTTCTGTATATGCGCATGCATATACGAAAGGCAAAATGTGCATATACTACCCACCACTATATGCGCATTTACGAAAGAGAGCTTCTGTATATGCGAATTTTGGCTTCCGTAAATGTGCATATACGGAAGGTAAAATGTGCATATATGGAAGCTCTCTTCCGTATATGCACATTTTGCCTTTCGTATATGCGCATTTATGGAAGGCAGAAATGCGCACTTACGAAAGAGAGCTTCCATATATGCGCATTCTGGCTTCTGTATATGCATATTTACAGAAACCAAAATGTGCATATATGAAAGCTCTCTTCCGTATATGCACATTTTGGCTTCCGTAAATGCGCATTTTTTGTCTTTCGTATATGCGCATTTTGGCTTCCGTATTCCGTCAATGCTCATATACGGAAGCCAAAATGCGCATATACGGAAGCTCTCTTTTGTATATGCACATCTTGTATTCCGCATATGTGCATTTACGGAAGACAAAAATGTGCATTTACGGAAAATAGCTTCCATAAATGCGCATATACGGAAGAGAGATTTTGTATATGCACATTTTTGGCTTCCGTAAATGCGCATATACAGAAGCCAAAATGCACATATACGGAAGCGAAAATGCGCATATATAGAAGCTCTCTTCTGTAAATGCACATTTCTGCCTTCCATAAATGCGCATATACGGAAGGCAAGCATATATGGAAGAGAGCGTTTGTATATGCGCATTTTGGCTTCCGTAAATGCGCATTTTTTCCTTCCGTAAATGCACATATACAAAAGCCAAAATGCGTATATACGAAAACTATCTTCCGTATATGCACATTTTTCCTTCCATATATGTGCATTTTGGCTTCCGTAAATGCGCATATATAGAAACCAAAATGCACATCTATGGAAGCTTTCTTCCATAAATGCACATTTTTGTCTTCCGTAAATTCGCATATACGGAAGAGAGCTTCCCTATATATGAAAGAGCACAAGGAAAGGGTTCAATGCCCAAGGATGGGGTGTGTCGGTCCAAGAGACATGATGGTTGATGGGTGTGTGGGCTCATTCGCTCGGATTATGTCCATTTATCCATGTGCTTATAGGATTTTCATTGTAGAGTATGACTTTATTGAGAGTAGGGTTATGGTTTTTCATTATGTAGGTTGAGTTTGTTAAACATTGGGTTAAGGTTTTTCATTATGAAGGTTGAGTTTGTTAGATATAGGGAATGTATTCTTTATATTTGGCCTTTACATTGGTTTATCATGAAATTTTAAATTAATCATTTTTTAGATACTTTAATATCAATTTTATAGTAGCCAACAAGGATGAAATTTTATAGGAAAATTGCTTGTAGCCTTATGGTTTTTCATTGTGGAAATTGACTTAGTTGAAGATAGGGAATTTATTCTTTATATTTGGCCTCCTTTACAGTCCTTTACCCATGAAATTTTAATATATTTTTCTTTTCTTTTTTATAAATACTCTAATATCAATTCTATGGTAACTCACACAGATGGAATTTGAGAGGAAAATTACTCATCATGAGCCATTTTAAGGCATTTTACCTGTCAAATACAATAAAAAAATTTACTTGTCAAATACAATAAAAAATTACTAGAACCATCATCAATCTCTATTGGAAATCTTAAAACAAGTAATAGAGTGATCCAAACCATCAAATTACTGGAATCCTATTGGTGGATTATGTTGATAAGGATTTTTAACCCTCATCAATCC
The DNA here is from genome assembly GCA_000966675.3 of Picea glauca. Classification (NCBI taxonomy): domain Eukaryota; kingdom Viridiplantae; phylum Streptophyta; class Pinopsida; order Pinales; family Pinaceae; genus Picea; species Picea glauca. Next base: position 471,027 of record JZKD02S2116804.1, read on the forward strand.
ATGCTAGAGTACTAGGAAAAATCTTCAAAACATGATTCCAATATTTTATTATGCTTGTTATCGCACAATTTGTACTTTGATAGAAGAAAAGGTAAAAGGAAAGCAACTTGGCGTAACTGGAGACTATCTCATCACTGTCACCTCAATAGGATGTCTCTTTCTATTTAGGGTGGTAGGCCCACGGGAGACGTCCCCGATGACATGGGGGTTTGAGAAGGAAGAGTAAAAAATGATAGATAAAGATCCCCTCTCACAAGTCACCACCGATCGGAAAGTCCGGTTTTATAACCAATGGAAAGATAATATGTCAAAGTGTACATGCCCGAAACAAAACAATAAGAAACTATATATATTTGCAAGTACACTTGCTAGTTAGCACTTCATAAAACCATAGACTTTCTCAATAAAAGCAATTGGCTGATAATAATGAAGTAAACAAAAAATTATAACAACAATATTTATAAGGCAATACTTCACATTTAATGCCTTGAAATAGCTTCAAAATGACTAAGAATCATTAACCATTGAAATCATAATACTAGCATTTGTTAGAAGCAAACAAGACAATGTATAAATCATCCTTTTCAACTGCTTTTAAAAGCTTTTAATACTGTAATTAATGGTTGTAGCTTACTTTAGTAATAGCAGCAATATTGTTAGTAGGTTAGGCTATTCTAGGGTTAGAAATGGTTAGGAGGAAGCTCAAAGAATAGGTTTTGATAGTTGTTTTGATCAATTACTCAAAGGAGAACTTAGACTAGTGCTTTAGGGAAAATGGATTCAATGATACGACAACAAATGTTGAAGACAAATGATGATAATGGGAGTCAAAGACAACAGAGATTGATAGTTTGAAGTGTTGGTAACCCAAGGCTCCAATTATCAAACCCTAGGGGAAACTAGCTACTAAGGTGTAGGTAACCCTAGGCCTCAGTAGATTTCCTTCCACTTTAACTCAATGATGAAGCAAAATCGGCTAAGATGAAGCAAGTAAGACCAAGGTGTTGCAATGGCAACGCCTTAGCATTTGCTTCAAGAAAAGTGGCCTCTTGACAAGATCTATTAGGTGAAAGCTTTTGAAGCTACGACAATAACATGTGCTAGTCTTCCTAGGGTTTAATCAAGCAATTTCATAATCTTGAATGTAAATGCAAGATAAATAAAACTATAACCATTCAATTAAGAAGAATTGTAGAAATATCACTTGCATCAAGAATTCATCAAGAAGAACCATAGTTGAACACATCCACCAAGAAACTTTCCAAAATAATCCAAATTTAGCCTTCCTCAACAAGTATGCCTAAAATTTCAGCCAAGAAACCCTAAGGAGGGCGCAAATTTCAGTCCTCACAAGTGTGATTGAAAGATGATGAAAAATAAGAGTGATTTTCCCCTTATTTATACAGTTACAATGACCAAAATTAGGTCAAAAAGGCCGACATGGCCTGTTACACATAATACCCAGTTTTTACATTGAATGTCGTAATTAAACCCTAAAACAAGTTGTAAATGTGATGTCATGCCCCTTTAGGGTGACATTAGGCCGTTTTTGGGCAACGTTGGCCTCTTGGAGCAAAACGTTAGGCCTCCTTGTGCCTCAGTATCTTGTCACACGTGCCACTTGGCACACAACTACCTCCAAAACATCCAAAACGTTGGGTGACGTCATGGGCCTTCCAAGGCCTACATGATGGTGAAAAGGGTACAACCCCCCTGGGTCCAGGCCTGTCAAGCTGCCCCTAGTGAAACATTCTCCTCTCTCTCTACGCAATCCTCAGATCCGTCTTTGCCCCTGGCTGGAGTCTCAGCATCCATCTGGTTGTCTCTTAGCCCTATGGAGGTTCGAACTAATCATCTCCCCATATGTACATGTCCATCGGGTGTGGCTCATAAGTCACAGGGATCATAGCAATGTCAATCAAATCTAATCATAAAGTTATTTAAACATGTGCATGAAACCCCCTTTACTCGAACAAGTGCTCAAAGACGTTATGCTATTCTACAGGCCAGGTTTGGAGGGGATGCTAGGACTTCCTATTGGGCTAATGCTCATTGGATGTGGGATATTCTCAGGTGAAGTCAAATCCAGGCCATGTGAGTGGATGAGGTGGTAAGGGATGTCTGGGCAACGGGTGCAGTGATAGAAGGGAAATGTTAGGCTTACCTGTGGGTGCCTCTGAAGAGGGTGAGTTGCACCTTGTCACGAATGAAAATGTTTCCAAGCCCATTCATGCCTTTCATCTTCTATTCTTATTGATTTTTCTTACAAAAGACCAATTGGGGGACAGTTCCTTAGCGTGGTGACCAGTGGTGGCAATGTTACCCACAAGCATTTCACGGAAATGAGAAGGCTAGCTCATGATGAGACCCCCTTTCTATTGGCTATGCCACCAAGAGCCACTACTTTGGCGTGGTGACCAGCTATCGGTAGTGTCATACCACTACATGGCCATGGACCTAATAGGCTGGCTCGTGATGAGACCCCCCTATCCTCCAACTAGGTCTTGATTTATTTATTTTTTATGGATCCCTCTGTTTCTTGTTGAGAAGTTTTTTACTGCTTTCTCGGGGATCCCTGGGCGAAGTATCTTAAGGTATCCTTCTCTTCGATTTTATCTTTTTCCAGCTACTTTTACCCTCTGGGCCTTTAGCCCCTTCTTCCCACAAAGTAAGGTACAACCCTTAGATATTTGTCCAACCCAATGCCCGGACTAGTCTAATGGGATGGACAAGCAGGAAAAAGATGGAAAGTGGTAAGTATGGTGGGAACGAACGATGACCTTTCATGAATCCCCCCAGTGGCATCTCAAACCCTTTGGGAACCAGCTAACTAGGCCATCATGCCATTCCCCCCAGGTGTGTTCAAGTGGAAAGGCATAAGGTCCAAGCATACGTTAGAAGCAAAAAGAATTAAATGCACATATTCAAAAGTTTTGAGAATCAGAATGACACATACCATGATACCTAGACTCATTACCTCATGGAGCAAGACCCATTTTTGTTGCAAGACTAGGCCGATGTGATCGATGTTGTTCCTGCTGACAAAGTGGAGGCGTTGAAGAGGAAAAGGATGGGCCCTCCAGGGCCATCCTCAAGTCAATCTGGCTCTCGGTACTCCATGTCTAGGACCTGTGGGCCTCGAGACATAATCTCCTTAGTTATCCCTAGGCTAGGGGATAACAATGCCCTAATTCGCTTCTTTCAAATTACAAAAAAAAAATGTTAAAATAAAACCTTAGTATTAGATGATAAAAACACAGTCTAATTATATTTTTGTTTCAATAAAGTTTGATACCATATATCCATAGTCAAATTAAATGAAGACAATTCCCATTCATAAATAAAATCGATGGCTAAGAACATTTTAGTTAAATAGTTATAAATTAGATTGTTTTTCATAAATTACTAGCAAAATCCATAAAGAGAGACTCCAATGGTTAAGTGGGATAGGTAAGAGCCAATAGGGACCATATTTACGATTAGTAGTCTTTTTACCATGCCACAAAGGGGGTAGTTGTTGATGAAAGTATGAAGCTAGTGTTGCACAATAGGCGAAAAGAAGTGGCGTTGGAGTGCTCTTGAGACACCTAGAGAGTAATGAAAACATGATCATGAATCCTAGCTAGTTGATGAACAAATGAAGAAATGTTGTAGTGTTCCTTCAACAACTGAGAAGAGGATGATGGCTACAGAGTAATGGGCAACTCGTAATGGGAAAAATGAGTATATCCATAAGAGGCCTCAAAAGGAGGGGGATCATGGGATGTTGTATGTTCAAGAACAGGGTGATCACAAGATGTAGGAGATATATGACTAAGTTATCGAGTTCAATTTTACTACAATTATTTTGAAAAATAGATCTAATGTGGTGTGTTATTAAGAATGTAGAAGATTATGTATATGCATAAACAAATTATGAAATTAGAAGCTCAAGAAATATTTCAATGGCTAAAATCTAGAAGAGAAGACTATGTATAAAGAACCAAACAAAGAAAGTCATACTTAATGGCTCATAGAAGTGTAGTGCTTAATGGATGTGGAAGATTGAATGTAACCATAGAAAAAACATGGGTCATGATTAAGTGTTGAACAACCAAGTGACGCTACTATTGAGTTAAGAAGAGAAGAAACGATAGTACTAATGAAGGACTAGACCTCGAGCAATGAATTTTGAAGTAGGACAAAGAAATTTATCTAAGTCATCGAGGAATGAATGTTGTTTAACACCTTTGTTTGTTGAACAATGAAGAGCCAATATTGAGCAAATGAATAACCCTAATGAGTGTCAAACTAGTGAGCATTTGGAACAACAATGTGCCAAGCATAGGAATGACCCAACCACAAAGCAAAGCAAGGGAAAGCCATGTGCTTAACATGATAAAGATATAAAAGTAATTATTAATGGACTAGGCACGTGGATTCGAAAAATCAATATCACTTTAAGTGTGCAATGAAAAACTTTTAAGACAAAGAACACTTAAAACATGTTCAAGCCAAGATTTCTAAATATGTTGAAAATAAATAAAAACTATTGGTAGGAACTATTTGGAGAGTTTTAAACATAGCAAGATATCTATCAATTGTTATCATTAGGAAAATTATTCAAAACAAAAGAAAAATGTGTTTGATTTCCCCGATTTGGCATGGATGCAACTATTGTCCCACGTTGTGGATTTGGCATTGAAGCAAATTTTCTCCTCCCACATTGGCTAGACTTGGTAAATTCATATGGCATATACTCTTCATCATTCACATTCAAGTCTTGTGCTAGAGCTCGCCGAGCCCTCCGTCGACGCTTAAAGCTAGGGCTAATCCAACTTTTCTTTCTTCTTAGAGGTCCATCCAATGCTTGTGGGTCATTGGTGAAGTCAAACTCCATTATAAATTTATCATTGAAGTCAATAAGAAATATTTTCAAATACTCCTTCATTTCCAAACATTTATATTGTTCCCATGGTGCATGATCAATTGCATCCTCCCGATTTAAATGTATGAAATTTTAAAATAGATGAATCATATAAAACATTCAAATTGATATGTAAATACCATAACATATTAAAAAAAAATAAACTTTAATGGATAAATTTCATACAATAAATAAGGATCACCTGTAATCTATGTAGCTTCTCTAACATCTCTTGTATAATCAAATTACAATCATTGTTTCCTTGATGAAGGGAATTTCCATCCTCTCCTCCAATATTGTCCCCATTTCTATTTTCATGAGCATTATGATTGTCCCTATTGACATCATTTGTGACATTATTTGTATGAGGCATATAAGTGGCTTGTTCTTCTAGAAGCTCATCCACTATTCGTTCCTCTATAGTATCTTCTTGGGATACTTCATTACAAATTCCATATAGAGCACTAACTTTTAAAACATGTTTGCATGTGTTTCCTCGCAATGCCCATGGGCAATCACATACTAGACCATTTGCAATAGATGTTGATACAATACAATATTTTGTACGATCTGTCTGGCTAATAACCGTGTATGCACATTCAACAATGTCATGAGGACTAACATCATTTTCAGGAATTCTCCTAGATTTCCCTAATGAAGTCTCAAGGTACCTCTCCTTCTTCCAGTTTGTTTGAAATCCAGACTCCTTCAAATAGTTTCGATGCACAAAAAAAGGTTCCACCCTCTTCAATAGGGAGAAAAACAACCTATCCATTCTCCTAGAATATTTACGCCTTCGGTCACATAAGAACTTGGTCTTCAAGAAGCAATGGTATGATTCAATTGAACTATTGGACTCTTGATTAAAATGAGGAAAGTCTCGATAACATTTTTCCCACGTATCTAATAAGAAAAATATAACCAATCATTAATATGTTAAGTCAATATGACATGTAATTATAATTAAATTAAAATGATCTATATATGTTGGGGAAAGTAATATAAGACAACATAATAAGTAACTTACATATCGTATCCCCTTCCAACCAATGTTTTTTTAAGTAGTCCAAAAACTTAACTTCGCCAACAAATTTTTCAAAAAATGTTTGCATTGTCTCACTAACGACATCATGATCACGACAACAATGAATTATTTCACCTAGACTATGAGATAATTCCCTGGCTCTTTCAAGGGAAGATGTCAATTGAAATTCATTTTTTGACCAAGCACTACAAACATGCCAACTGCAAAGGAGGATGCGACAACCCAAAATTTTCTTACAAGAAAAATGATATCATTCTTGTATTAATTGAACATGATTAACATTTAGCAACCAAATATATTCATCATTAAATGTAATAACAACAAAAATCTAGGTGTACAAGTGCTAATGATAATTCATACTTTCATAACGTGCAGAATATTTGTCTCACCTCAATGATTTAATTTCTGTTAATGCATCATCTGTCATGACATCATTCAGTTTTCAATTTGGGCATCTTTTCCTACATGCATCTAGGAGTGGTCTAGGCCACTGGGCTATACATGATGTTCTATTGCGTGAACACACTGCTCATGCAACAAGAACACCGCTATATTGAGAATCGAAGGCAAGAACTATGTAGAATTGGTACTATACAAACCAATACAATAATCAACTTCTC
>JZKD02S2116816.1:12639-28409 GCA_000966675.3 Picea glauca
TGATGAAGTGGTCATGCCGATGCAATCTTCGTCTGATCCCACTTCTCTTTTGGGGGGTGATGTGCCTTCATACCATGTTGTCTCACAACCTATTCAGCCAGTGGTTGAGGAAGTGTTCATGCCGATGCAATCTTTGGTTGATCCCACTCTTCTCTTGGAGAGTGTCGAGTATACTAAAGTGGTCACGCCGATGCAATGTTCGGTTGATCCCACTCTTCTCTTGAAGAGTGTCGAGTCTATCAAAGTGGTCATGCCTATGCAATCTTTAGCTGATCCCACTCTTCTCTTGGAGAGTGTCAAGTCCACCAAAGTGGTTATGCCGATACAATCTTCGATTGATCCCACTCTTCTCTTGGAGAGTGTTGAGTATACCAAAGTGGTCATGCCGATGCAATATTTGGTTGATCCCACTCTTCTGATGGGGAGTGATGTGTCTACCGACTATGTTTTTATCATTTCCAGTTTAGTACTTTCAGAACAAGGGGGCGTTCCGGTCACTTCGAGCACACCCCCTCCAAGTCCTAGGATGGTTTCCTTTGATTGGAATGACCTTGTTGAGCCTTGTATTCCTTCTTCTGCACCCTTTCAAATAAGGGTTGAAGTTAATTAAAAAAACATTTACCAATTTATTGTAGATGAAGGAGCCTCTACAAGTATTTTATCCTCCTCAGCTTGGCAAGCCTTGGGATCTCCTGAGCTTGTGTTTGCTTCACATGAGTTGTTGGCTTTTGACAAACGTCCTAGTGAATATTTGGGGATTCTTCCTCAGCTTTCTATCTCGTTAGGTGGGAGGACTGTCCTTGTCGATGTTGTAGTGGTGCAAGGCCCGATAGATTTCAATATGCTTCTTGGGTGTGATTATGTATATGCTGTGAACGCTATGGTGTCTATGCTCTTATGGGTGATGCATTTCCCTCACAATGGAAGAATTGTCACTATCGACCAGCTTACATTTGATAATAACCATCCTAATTCGGCGTTATTTCAGGCTGCCCTTTATATGTTCCTAGTGTTCGTGTAGAATCTATCCTGCCACGGATTAATTATGTGGCGTTTTATCCTCGATGTTCAATTTATTCTGAGCAGGAACTTGTGCAATAATGTTTTCCTTCTCGAGACATGCTATCAACAATTGATCAATATTTTTATCCGATGGGGGAATGGGAGTCCTTGCTTCCCCCTCTTGGTTCGAGTGATCTTGAGTCTTCTTTTGAGTCTGATCTCACTGTTGGTAGATCCTGTGTTGCATTTTGGTGTCCATGCTGTGAGTTTTCTCCATAGTCCTAGGATTCCTTTTAGTCCCGCCATGATTACATTTTGAAGCCTCTTTCTTCTTCGTCTTTTCTGGCTCTTACCTGAGGGAATCCCCATGAGAATAGTTTATTGTCTTTCAAACTCATTTAAACTTTGAAAGAAACATCTAACGAGAGATCATTTATTATTTTTAGTATCGTCTGGATTACTTGAGAAAGGAAGCCCCCTTGGAGTCTTCTTTAATCCCTTTTCAGACTCTCTAAAATTGAAAAGATTGTCGACCGATCTTGTTTCCCTTCATGCTCTCCAAACTCAAATTTGAAGGCACATATGTCATGATATTCCCAAAATTTCCCAAGTACTTTATGTCATGATATTCACCTGTGTTTCAACATCCAATACACAGTCTATGTCAAAGTCTCCTATTCTTTTTTCTATGCACTTCTTCTCTTTTAAGATCTCTGGTAAACTGATGTCTCTGTGATCATTCAATGTTTCTTTCATCTGCATTAATATAACCTCTGATTCTTTCTGGTGGTCTAGCATATTCTTAGTCTCTTGACCTTCCTCATGGTTTTCTTGTCTCATATTCATCTTCTCAACTTTAGCAATCATTCTAGGGCAATCCAAAACTTCATGTCCAGTAGCTTTACAACAAAGGCAAATAGGACCTCTACCAGGGAATTCCTTAGCAATATGTTCCGGTCTTTTGCAAATATAACAAAGAGTAAATCCTCTCTTTCTCGTAAATGATCCCCAACCTCTCTTGTTCTGCGCACTGGGATCACAATGATGGTCCTGCAAAAAATTCTTTCTTGGATCTTGCATCCACTTGTTAGTCCAAAAATTCTTTCTATGCATAGGAATAACATATCTTTCACTATTTATATCAGGTCTATTCATATCACATCTTCTTTCTTCTAATTGTGCCCTAGTTTTCAAACTCGGACGAAATCTATCAAAGATACCTAGATCCATTCTTTCAAAACAAAAACTTCCACTTATCTAGTGCGCAATATTCTACTAGAGCAACAGATATACACACAAAGCTTTCTCTTTTCTTCAGTTCCTCGCAATCACAGTTTCAGGTCCCAACAACAGAACCATTTGATGGCACAGGGGCAGACCCAGGGTTCAACGCTTCAACAGTGCACCAAAAACACCCTAACTACCATCCCTTTTGGCAACACCTGCGAAAAAGATGAAGTCTCACCCGAGGTAGAGGCAGGGGGGGTTGTAGGAATCAAGTGTCTACAACCTAGTTGGGACACAGATCTGTGATCACAATACTTAACATAGCACTTAGCAATTAACATTCATTAGTATTTTCCCTTATTCACATCGTAGGTAAAAACCCTAATTACAGAATAGCGCAGTATTCATCAACATTCAATCACATCTAACCATTCATCACATAACATCAAAGCAGATCTAACATTCATTTAGATCATTAAGCACTAAGTTACTACATCAAATGCATCTAACATACATAAAGATTATAGCACTAAGCATAAATCACATCAATAAAATATCAACCACATCGCACAAAGCAACCACAACACAGGATATACATGGTTCACCGCCAGCATAGGGCTATGTCCACCAACTCTTCTCCTCTTTTATTAGCTTCTTCCAATCTTTTACATACACATAGCCACAAAGACAACTCTGCATAGGATAGGAGATCTCCGCGCAGCTCGCCAGATCCTCCTTCCTCGAGCTTGGCACAACACAGAGACTTCGTACAGTTACTTTCACTTAGCTCTACAAGTTCTCAACACACAATATGCACACAGTCTACTTCTACCTTACTCTAGCACTTAGCCATCGTCTTACAACTGACTTCTTCTTACATTGCCTAACTACTTATTTATACATTAAAAACAGGGCTTGGACATGGGTAATAACCATGGGTTGACATCACATGCCCGTTACATAAACCCTAAACCCAAAAATCCTGAAAAAGAGGGCAAGATCTCGTGATCTCTGCTTTGCCTAGGCGCTCTATCTTCGACCAGCCTGTCGAAGTCCCAAAATGGTCAAACACGACCAATATTATCCAAAACTTGGTTGAGGGCCAACAAGCCCCTAACACTCACCTGTGACTTGTCCTGAGTCACTCTGATCTGGGGAATTTTGCTTCGAAGGCCTCGAGCTTGGCTCGAGATGCCTTGACTTGTTGTTTCGCCAGGGCCTCCTGCTTGGTGAACTCCTGAATGACTTTCTTGGTGATAGGTCCTTCCAAGCGTTGTTCCACTGTGGTGACCACTTGTTCCGGCTATGCACCTTGTCCCTTGATCTACTCAAAAAGTGTGCAGGCTTCGTCCTCTACTGGCTAGAGTCTCTGGGTCACTTCCATGAATCTACTTTGGATGGCATGGAACTTTTGTTGAACTGCGTGTTGTTCCTGTGACCTTTTCATCTTCTCGACCACAAAAAGTAGTTTCAGCTGCGCTTGCACTGTCGATGCTTGTTGCTTCACCTCCTGGAGTTGTGACTCCAATGTCCTTAGTTATGGGTCCTCTGCAAGGCACTCATAGGTCTACACACTTAGATTTCTTAGTTGCTTTCATTCTGATGCCAATGCCTTGATTCTTTCAATTGTTCTCCTGGCAGTTTCTTCCCTCTGATCTCGTACTTCCTGCGGAGTGTTCGACAATGCTTGTAATTCCAGTTCTGCTACTCTTGCTTGGAGATGTTGAATGGATTTAGCGAGCTTGCCCACTTGGCTCTCCACTGTCTCTTCTTCCATCTGTGCCAGGCCCGACATAGAGATAAGTTCTCTAGTGACTACTTCTTTAACTCCCATCTGCTCCACGAGTAGTTTTTGTTTTTCTTTCTGGATATGCTCTCTGTCCTCTTCAAGCTTCGCTCGAAGGTCATCTTTCTCTTGCTGCGCAACCTGACATTGCTCTAGGGATTCCTCCTTTGCTTGCTTCAGAGCCTCTGTGGCCTGCTATTTTTCTTCCTGTACACGATGAAGGTGAGCCTCTGTCACATCTTTTAATCTGCGTAGTTGGGTAGGCTCATCTCCCAGTTCTATACTTTTTTATGACAATGGTGCAGTAGACACTGCACGGTTCGAATAGAGGGCTTGTTGTACCCCTTTCATCTCTGCTTCGATCTGGTTATACATTGTCTCTTGTTTGGATTCACTTCGCTGCAAAATATCTTCTGAATTATCTTCTATAGCGGCGATGATGAGGTCAATATCATCCACCGTGAGCATAGTCTATAATTGGGGCTTATTGGCTCGTGACTTCTTCCACGCCGAGGGTTTCTTTGGAGAAACCTTTCTTTTATTTGATGCCTCGACCTTTGTAAGGGGATATTTAGGTGGTGTCACTTTTCCCTGTTCCTGTTTGTCTTCTTCCCCTTCCTCCTCTTGGTTTACTTCGTCACCTCCTCCTCCTCCAGGTGAATCAGGCACAGTTTCCTCCGATGCGTTGTTTAGTTCTTGCACCTCTTCCTTCTTTTTCTTCTTGTTGTTGTTGGGTCCATCATACTCTTCCCAGGTGACTACAGGACTTCCAATGAGGTCGGGGTCGGAGAGTTCTATCTGTTTGACTGGTACAAGGAATTCTGCAGGCCATTCCTTGGTTATTTCCTCCATATCTTCCTCGGTGAGTTTTTAACAGTATTGGAGCTCTTCCTTGTGTTCGTCCCTGCACACAGTGATGTAAATGAAGTGTTTGTCTACGTGGAACTTTTCTATTGGCCTAAAACTATGGAGTGTATTCAATGTTATGTGAGGGAAGGATTCAATGGCCCTCTTCAACTGTAAGTAATAGGTGTGGAATACCACATTGGACTGCCATTGCTTCTCCATGTCACTCGAATACCACAGGGTAGTGAACCTCACGGCCAGTGGTTCAGACGACTCGACTTCTGGGAAGGTCTCTCCCTCCGGCATCTCCTAAGCGACAAAGGAAATGAGGATCAACAACCAACTCAAGTGAAACTTGTAGCCCTAGTCCTGTGCTTCTTGGAAATCCTACTCCAACTGGTTGACAAGGTAGCTCACCCAATTCACATGCATCCCTTCAATGCACTTTCCTGCGAGGTCGACAATGAACCCCGTGACCTGCGTTGGTCTATTCTTCCTTGTAGGCTACCTTGTATCCCCTCTTCCCCTTCTCTACATCATCATAGGTGTCCTTTATTCGCTATGCCAAGGAGCAATCTGCAACCTTCCCTGGGTAAAAATCATGAGGGTCCGATCCTTGCATGCTCAATCTAGTGATCTGGTGGATCAACATTGGATATACAGTGATGCACCTATCCAACCATAGGTAACCACCATGGTAGCATGACAGGAGGAGTTTAACGCATGCGTTAACCTCCTGATGTATGTTGAAGTGTGGCATATTCATCACATTAAGGATTGTTGATCTCGCGATGTCCATGGTCCACGGCTGGGGGAATATCTTTGGCTTCTTCCCCATTGTCTTTGTCAAGTACTTGTGTGGTGTGATAATTCCATAATTCTTGCAGTCTCCTAAGTTGAAATCACTAATATTGAGCGCCAGAATCTGTCCCAACTGCGGTCCAACTGCGCGTATCCCTTTCAGGAGGTACGTAGTGATCAGTGTATAGTAGAAATCTCTCGGGATGCTTTCATGACTAACCGTGCCAGCTAGAGGTGGGATATAGTCAGGAAAGACTGACGGAATGTGATTCGCATTCACCAGGTCGTCATAGTGCTTACTTCTTTTCTCTGTCGCAGTTCGAGATGGCCCAGATCGACGTGCAATCAACAGGGATGCTTGCAATCCTCTCGTCGACAAGGCCTGTACTCTTGCGGACATGACCTTCTCATCCATGAGGTCTATTAGGATCTCCTCCACAAACTTCTCTATTGCACTACGTTCACCTGACATACACACTCGAGATCAGATATCTCGGGTAGGTGGACAAACACCCAAGGTAAGAAAATCAGGCGGCGAGGTCTCAATAAGCACATCGCGATAGCAATCAGTTCTCTATGGGCTCGTATAATCACAATTTGCAAAATTGTCCCTGGTAAGGCATTCAAAATATTAAGTAGACAATGTCGTAACAGACTCCTCCAACGGGAAGGAATGCCTCAATCAATACGATTCCATCCGTTATGGCGCGGTCCCAATGGTCCAATGGCGATCTTTCCGGAAATAATTGTGTTTCTAGCTGTTCTGGAGCATCATTCTAATGGTCGAGATGCCTCCAACGGTCATATTTCTTAGCCATGGCGAAGTGTTAGTCTGCGATGTTCTATTATTTCGATGAGGTTCAAGTTCTGCAAACCTTCCTTTTATGAAGTCCTCTCTAGAACCTCCTGCAATTGTTTTAGCTTTGATTTCTTCTTACTGAGCTTTCTTTCTTTCTTTCATGTGATCTGCGTCTCTGGATTCCTCTTTCCATTCTCATTCTTATCTTCTCTTAGCATAGTAACTTCGCACTACTGAGGGTATTTCACAGGGTTCGAGGGTAATACTTATTCTCTTATTGTTTATGGAGTAGGTTCTCTACTCTCCTGCATGGATGGGTTCTTTAAGATTTCTTTTGTTCTTTCAACTTTGACAGTCAGGTCTCTGGCCCTTAGTTTCTTCAACTTGTCCTCTTGTTCTTCTATTAAGCGCGCTATTCTCCTAGTCATGAAATCCCTTAATTCTTGCTTTTTTTGTTCTATAGCTTCCTCTTCTTCTTTCCTTCGAATTTGATCTCTCTCAATCCAATTCCTTCCTAACAAAAGTGCAAAAGGAGCGTTGTTCTCAACAAACTTAATGACCTTGAATTCTTCTTCTGTCGATGTTCCATGAGCACTCATAGGTATATGAGAAAGTCTTCCACATAGGGTTATCATCTTTTTTTTAAACAAGCCTATCCCTCCTAATGAAGGAACCATAGCAGGATTTCCCAAAATTTCCCAAGTAATTTCTGTCATGATATTCACTTGTGTTTCAGCATCCAATACACATTCTATGTTGAAGTCTCCTATTCTTGTTTTTGTGCACTTCTTCTCTTTTAATATCTCTGGTAAACTGACGTCTCTATGATCATTCAGTGTTTCTTTCATCTGTAATAATATAGCCTCTGATTCTTTCTGGTGGTCTAGCATATTCTTAGTCTCTTGACCTTCCTCATAGTTTTCTTGTCCCATATTCATCTTCTCAACTTTAGCAATCATTCTAGGGAAATCCAAAACTTCATGTCCAGTAGTTTTACAACAAAGGAAAATAGGACCTCTACCAGGGAATTCCTTAGCAAGATGTCCCAGTCTTCTACAAATATAACAAAGAGTCAATCCTCTCTTTCTCTTAAAAGATCCCCAACCTTTCTTGTACTGCGCACTGGGATCACAGTGATGGTCCTACAAAAAATTCTTTCTAGGATCCTGCATCAACTTGTTAGTCCAAAAATTATTTCTATTCATAGGAATAACATATATTTCATTATTTCTATCATGTCTATTCATATCACATCTTCTTTCTTGTAGCATTTCCCTAGTTTTCAGACTAGGATGAAATCTATCAAACATACCTAGATCCATTCTTTCGAAACAAAAATTTCCACTTATCTTACCTTTATCAAAGAAAAAATCTTTAAAATCTTACCTCTTTTATTCAGATCCGGTTCCCTTCTTAGCACAGAGCTTCACAAGTCAAGTAGAATACTATGCACTAGAGAAACAGATCTACTCACAGAGATTTCTCTTTTCTTTAGTTCCCAGCAATCACAGTTTTAGGTCCCGACAACGGAACCATTTTTGGCACAAGGGCAGACCCAGGGTTCAACGCTTCAACAACGCACTAACAAAACCCTGACTATCGGCCCTTTCAGAAACACCTATGAAGTAGATGAAGTCTCACCCGAGGTAGAGGCAGGGGGAGTTGTAGGACTCAAGTGTCTACAACCTAGTTGGGACACAGATCTGTGATCACAATACTTAACAGAGCACTTAGCAATTAACATTCATTAGTCTTTGACCCTTATTCACATTGCAGGTAAAATCCCTAATTACAGAACAACACAGTATTCATCAAGATTCAATCACATCTAACCATTCAACACATAACATCAAAGCAGATCTAGCATTCATTCAGATCATTAATCACTAAGTTGCTACATCAGATGCATCTAACATACATAAATATTACAACACTAAGCATAAATCACATCAATAACATATCAACCATATCTCACAAAGCAACCACAACACAGGATATATGTGGTTCACCCCAACGTGGGGCTACATCCACCAACTCTTCTTCTATTTTATT
This sequence comes from Picea glauca, assembly GCA_000966675.3. NCBI lineage: Eukaryota > Viridiplantae > Streptophyta > Pinopsida > Pinales > Pinaceae > Picea > Picea glauca. Next base: position 21,153 of record JZKD02S2116816.1, read on the forward strand.
AACTTCTTCCAATCTTCTTACATGCACAGAGCCACAAAGCCAACTCTGCACAGCATAGGAGATCTACGCACACCTCGCCAGATCCTCCTTTCTCGAGCTTGGCACAACACAGAGCCTTCTTACAGTCACTTGCACTTAGCTCTGCAAGTTCTCAACACACAGTATGCACAAAGCCTACTTCTACCTTACTCTAGAACTTAGCCATCGGCTTACAATTGACTTCTTCTTACATCACCTAGCTACTTATTTATACATTACAAATGGGGCCTAGACATGGGTAAGAACCATGGGCCGATATCCCATACCCGTTACATAAACTATAAACCCAAAAAGCCTGAAAAAGGGGGCGAGATCCTGCAATCTCCGCTTCGCCTAGGCGCTCCCTCTTCGACCAGCCTGTTGAAGTCCCAAAAATGGTGAAACACGACCAAGATTCTCCAAAACTTGGTTGAGGGCCAACACCCTTTGATGGCCACTTTGTACATTCCTGGGTTGAATGTGGGACTACCGATTTGGTTGGGTACCATTCCAAATGTCTCAAATTCTCTTGATGCTTCTCAGTTAAGAACCTTATGTCATGGGCATCATGTTGATGTTCCTTCATCAACAAATTATTCTCCTCCTCCTTATGTCTTCTCTAGTGAAAGTATATCTACTAGTAACCGGAAGTATAAACAAAATAGAAAGAGGAAGAAAAAGAAAAATAAATCACCAACATCTGCGAGTCATGTTGGATATAGGTTGTCAACCTTTGTAATTCATGTTGAATACCATCATCCAGCCTCTGAAATTCATGCTGGGGGAAAAAGTCCAGTCACTACTAGTCATACTGGCGATAGGTTTGTAGCCTCTGCAAGTCATGTTATCGACCAATCACCAGCCACTGCAAGTCATGTTGGGGGCACGAGTCTCGTCAATGCGAGTCATACGAGTGATATATCACCAACCTCTACAATTCATGTTCGAGATGTGCAACCAGGAACTGCAAGTCATGCTAGGGGAATTAATTCTGTTGAGAAACCTAGACGGATAGGACATAAGCCTAAGTTTCCTTATAACCTTTGCAAGGGAGATCACCTTACTCATTTATGCCCTGGCCTTCCAGAGGCACAAATATTGTGGTCCCTGTCTACAAGCTCTTCTGATTCTGAGTATTCTGAGGTTTCCTCACAACCCATTCAACCATTGGTTGATGAAGTGGTCATGTAGATGCAATCTTCGTCTGATCCCACTTCTCTTTTGGGGGGTGATGTGCCTTCAGACCATGATGTCTCACAACCTATTCAACTAGTGGTTGACAAAGTGGTCGTGCCGATGCAATCTTCGGTTGATCCCACTCTTCTCTTGGAGAATGTTGAGTCTACCAAAGTGGTCATGCCGATGCAATCTTCGGTTGATCCCACTCTTCTCTTGGAGAGTGTCGAGTCTACCAAAGTGGTCATGCCGATACAATCTTCAACTGATCCCACTCTTCTCTTGGAGAGTGTTGAGTCTACCAAAGTGGTCATGCTGATGAAATATTTGGCTGATCCCACTCTTCTGATGGGGAGTGATGTGTCTATCGACTATGTTTTTATCATTTCCAGTTAGTACTTTCAGATCAAGGGGGCATTCCGCTCACTTCGAGCACACCCCCTCGAAGTCCTAGGATGGTTTCCTTTGATTGGAATGACCTTGTTGAGCCTCGTATTCCTTCCTATGCACCCTTTCAAATAAGGGTTGAAGTTAATTAAAAAAACATTTACCAATTTATTGTAGATGAAAGAGCCTCTGCAAGTATTTTATCCTCCTCGGCTTGGCAAGCCTTGGGATCTCCCGAGTTTGTGTCTTCTTCACATGAGTTGTTGGATTTTGACAGACGTCCTAGTGAATATTTGGGGATTATTCCTCAGTTTTCTATCTCGTTAGGTGGGAAGACTATCCTTGTCGATGTTGTAGTGGTGCAAGGCTCGTTAGATTTCAATATGCTTCTTGGGCATGATTATGTATATGCTATGAACGATGTGGTTTCTACGCTCTTTTGGGTGATGCATTTCCCTCACAATGGAATAATTGTCACTATCGACCAACTGGCATCTGATAATCACCATCCTAATTTGATGTTAGTTCAGGATACCCCTTTATATGTTCCTAGTGTTCGTGGAGACTCTATCCTGCCACATATTAATTATGTGGCATCTTATCCTTGATGTTCAATTGCTTCAGAGTAGGAACTTGTGCAATAATGTTTTCCTTCTCGAGACATGGTCTCAACAATTGATCAGTCTTTTTATCCGATGGGGGCATGGGAGTCCTTGCTTCCCCCTCTTGGTTTGAGTGATCTTGAGTCTTCTTTTGAGTCTGATCTCACTGTTGGTAGATCCTTTGCTGCATTTTGGTGTCCATGCTGTGAGTTTTCTCCATAGTCATGGGAGTCCTTTTAGTCCCACCATGATTACGTTTTGAAGCCTCATTCTTCTTCGTCTTTTCTGGCTCTTACCTGAGGGACTCCCCATGAGCATAGTTTGTTGTCTTTCAGTCTCATTTAAACTTTGAAAGAAACATCTAACAAGAGATCATTTATTCTTTTCAATCTCGTTTGGATTACTTGAGAAAAGAATCCCCCCTGGAGTCTTCTTTAATCCCTTTTTAGACTCTCTAAAATTGAAAAGATTGTCGAGCGATCTTGTTTCCCTTCATGCTCTCCAAAATCAAATTTGAAGGCACATCTATCCTGCGGTAGTTTACCCCTTTTTTGGTCCGAATGGTTAATTTACAAATAAAGGTATGCCCTAGAAGCTTCGGTTCGATAGGAGAGTATTCTTGGGCGTAAGTTTAACCCTTTTTCGGGCCCGAGGGACTAAATTTTTGGAAAAAGGGCCATTCTCTTTGGTTTTGGTTTATCTCTTTTTCGGGCCTTGGAGATTACTTATGAAAAAGGAACCCCTTTGGAGTCCATAGTTAATCTCTTTTCAGACTCCCTAAATATGAAAATATCATCGAGTGACCTTGTTCCTTTCACACTCGTTAGTTGGTCTAGAAAGAACATCTATTTGGCATAATTTTAACCCGTTTTCTGGCCAATAGATTATCCAGGAAAAAGGTACGCCTTGAGAGACATGTTTCACCAGGAGACTTATCCTAATTTATATTTTATACTTTTTCGGGCTAAGGAGACTAAATTTAGAAAAAGGTTGTGAGTCCATAGTTAAGCTCTTTTAGACTCCTTAAAATTGAAAAGATAGTTGAGTGATCTTATCTCAGTCACACTCATTAAAAAGGTTTTGAAGAGACGTCCTTTCGGTATAAGCGTAACCCTTTTTCGAATTGACTGGACTAGTTATGAAAAAGGAACTATCCAGAGTCTTCTTTTAGTGTTTTTCAGACTCTCTACTTGTGAAAAACCATCGATCTTACCTTCTCTAGGATCGTAAAAATCCACATGGAAGGAGTCTTATTGTTTCATGCTTAATCACATCGCATGTCTCGTCCTTGCATCTTTTTCCTAATGCCGGATTCATGTTGCTATTAAATGAACCTTCAATAATTCCTTAAATGCAAGCCTTGCAACACTTTTTCCCTTGCAATCTGACACCTTGACCCATGGAGGAATTTTCTCGAGTGTCCTTATCCTGCACATGTCTCCTTGCACTAAGCATCGATATGTTCCATGCACTTGGAACTAGTTTGCTTGTCCGCAACACTCGTTCCTCCTTTGTAATGTAGCATTCTTTTATTTTTTTTCAACCTCGTTAAAAATTTGAAAAAGACAAAAAAATCAAATATTCTAAAAATAGGGGACGAGATATATATTCTCTTTTATCGACAACAATATAGTCTCCCTTGGACAAAGTACATCCTTTCATTTGTTCTCCAAGATTTGGGATCTATTATGACCTTAGGAAGTTGTTCTCGTTACATATAGTTGTGTCCTCCTCCGTTTGGTTACTCTTCCAAAAATATGGAGAGTTTGTGGTGCCTCCTGTATCACAGAATTATGTCAATATTACGCTACCCGTGTCTCATCATTTTTTCATGCTTTTGTCCAAGGGAAGTTTTATCCAACCTGCATCGGCCATTCTGCAGTTTATCTCTTGACTACCATGAGTTGGCCATCCTGAGAGTCCAATCAAGTTCAAATTCAAAATCAATGAAGTTTTGTGCCTGATGATCGAGATCCTCTAGTCTTTCCCCGACGACATGTCAAATACCTCATGGTAGTGATTCTTACACTCCTATTGTACTCCTACCTGAGCTTTGGAAGATCGAGCTATGAAGTCCTCATCTCCAGCCATAGGCGTCAACACTTTTTGAAGATGCATATTATATTGTACTTGCATATCTTCAAATGATTTTGAGATGTAGATCCTCTATGTATTACTCGCAACTACACTTTATATAAACATTTATATGACATGGATCTGCAGTGTACTTGATTGGCATCCATGCTTAGTTTATCCCGAGCATGGGTATGCCTACCTCAGAGAGATTATCAATTTTTTGTAGATGGCACGCTCACAAACACTCGTCTCGGGCTCGCTCAACTCTGTGCCTTCCCACTGGTAAAGATATTGTAATGTATTTCAGCCATTAGTTGTTGTTTTTACCTCACACATTAGGGGGCATCTGTTATAGTCCAAAAATTCCTTACATATGCATACAAGACATTGGCCTTTCCACTTACATGCTTTTCCAAAATACCGCTGAGGCTTCTTCTTAAAAAACTATTTTTTGGAAAATGTGCGCACCCTGCTGAATTAGTGGCCCGCATACACATGCGTGTTGCATGCTAGTTAGCCCACGTACATATGTGAACTACATTCTAGTTAGCCCGTGTTTACCTCCAAAAGTTGCAAAAAATATAAAATTGCAAGGAATTCAACGAAGTTTACAGGTTATAGAGGGTTTCCCATCCATTTTACCCCTTGTATCCCATCCCCAAACTGAATAACCATCTTTTTCTCATATACAAAGAGGTCCTATGGTGTCATTTGACAAAGACAAGAAAGAGAATAAGAAAACTCTGCCAAAATCCCTTCCCCTTCTTAGCCCAATTTTTTCATCCTATTCTGAGTTTTGACCTTAGCCTTCCCGTCCAACCCTTTCTTCTTATACAACCCTTTCTCCTTTCCCAGGTGATAAGTTGGTTGTGAGAGGCTAGCATGGGATTGATGCACTTGGAGCCACGATAGAGGATCCCAGACCTGGTTCATAGAACGATTGCCGATGAAGGTTGTAATCCTTTTGATCTTAATATTGAATAAAAGAGTTCCTTCTTGTCCCAAAACATTATGTCTATATGATTTTATTGATTTATGCATATATGTCTATATCTGAACCTTTAAAGTGATAGGTTGAGATTGTATGTGTTGTAGCATCGTTTTCCTAAGTTTTTGCAGGTCATCTTTGGGAGGAGACCCGCAATCTAGGAAGCTGCAAAAAGAGAAAGAGGTCTACGCCAACCACGAGGACTAAAGGTACACCCATTGACCTTCTTTCCTCTCTATTGTCATTCAATTTAGATAGTTTTGGGGTAGCTTAAGGGTTGAACAATATTTTAAGGGAATTCAACGCTCTACCTGTACCTAGACTCAATATAGGGGGATTTTCCATGTAGCACACCCAGCCAGGCAATGCAAACGCTCCAAATTAATAAAGACAAGGTCTACAAACTATGCTACACATATTTACAATCTGACACATATATAAATAAATGTGTATCATTCAAGAAATAGTGTCCACAAACTACACTACACATATTCACAATTTGACACAATATATAAATAAATGTGTAACCATTCAAGAAATAGTGTATAAGGAGCATGGGGAAGAAGAAACAATTTTGAAAGTTAAACACATACACTTATCTAAATATAGGGTCATATTTATCATTTTTCAAAAAAATTATTAGTATTTATTAGTATTGAAACACGAATACATTACTACTAATACTTTGACAATTTTGTACTTTCAAACAATAGATATGAATGAAAATGAGATATCTTACTGATGAACTGTCATTGTTTGTAGTTTGTAATTTGAGATGTGGAACTCAATTGCATGTTCATAATTTACAAAGTTCAAGCAATAGCTTCAACCAACTATGGATGTATCTTCATCCAACCAGTGCAATGATGTACTTGTACGTATTTCGTACCTTGGTCCTAGATCTCAACTACAAATATAGAAGAACGAACACAAAATGAAGCAAGTGAATAATGTTGGAGGAGGAAAAATGAAGTAGAGAATGTTGGATTAATGCTAGCGGTGGATAAAGGTGATAGATAATGTTACTAAGAATCATGGCATACACATATCTAAAAAGCCTCTAGCATGACCTTCCCTCCCGCATACACTCAAACCCACTCACTTTTAATTGTCAATGTTGTGAGTTTGTGTCTAACACTCTTTTTATTCATTCCAAAACTTTTGGGTCTTGTATTTGTTTCATAAGTTATCCATAAAACACCGATTTCTCAAATGTGATTTCTTTATTTTCAAGTTGACCCAAATTTCCCCATGCCACAACCCCAATAACATATTCATCTAAATGAAGAAAAAAAAAATTGAAATCCTTCCAAATTCTTTCCACTTTACCTAGACATGCATATAGAGGAAGTAGCATTTTCAAATGACTGCGCTTGTCCATGAGGCTAACGTTTTCTAGCTCCTTGAGGACCACCTCTGCCTTTTCGGCAAGTCTGACACAGATATAATGTCTAGAAAACAATTTTAGAGTCTCATTGTCCATCTCTATGTCTTCACATTTCATGTTCTCAACATCCTGCTCCATTATTTCATATGGTTTTATAGCTTGAGTAGTTCCATGTTGGTCATTATCCATTTGTAAATAATTCTCTTCTAGGCTATCTACACTACCCAATATACAATTTTCACCAAAGATATGGGAAGTAGTTTCATGAGCAAATTTTGTCACCATGGAGAATTTTTCCAAACCATGAATCAAATGTCACGAGCAGAATCCTGCAAGTGCTCATGTTGAGCCTCACCATGTTTTAAACCACCATAAACTTTATCTTGGTAGTTTTGATTGGTAGTATGCTTTGTATTTTGAATAGAAGGAGTCGATCCTTCTATATGAGGAGAAGATCTGATGCTTGCAACTAGAAGAGCTCCAGGTAGTTCCAAAGATGTTAGACTTATTTGAAGTGGATCTTGATTATTGAATGTCATTTACAAGAAATACATTGGCATCATCAACATACTTGACAAGAAAAACTTGCTCCTTCAAAGTAGTGAGAAACTCACGAGCACCTC
>JZKD02S2116838.1:0-10485 GCA_000966675.3 Picea glauca
GACTGGTGTACCAGGACATGAAACCATGAAACGCCACCCAACGCTCTGTGCAACACCCGCTCCTCCAGAACCAGAGCATAACCATATGCGAAGAGCTAGAAAACCAACAATCCCAGCGCAAAACTTCGAAACCGAATTTACCAATGCACTCGCCGGCGAGACCTCCCATCGCGTTAATGTTCGCTCGCTCGACTGGACCTCCCATCGCAGAGCGATAATGGCTACCCTGCATCCGTAGGGCTAGCGTTAAATTGATGGGCTGTGTCATTTAAACCACGGCTCAAGTGAAAGCCACTTGTCGTTCCTTCCCTCGCTGTCACCCCATACGGGGTACGTGTACTTCTATATTAAACTATATTAAATTTTTGGTTAGCTGTAAATAATAACATCGATACATTTTTATAGATGTCAAAAATAAACATTATATAAAACCGTATGAGCTGGTATTCCCAATGATATTCTTATATTACCATATACATATAAAAATATATAAAATAATGGCAGCATTATTCGTTACTTGCAAAAAAAAAATAAAATCATTGATGTTGAAAGATGCCCACAGACGGTATCTATTTATATTTGATCCATCACTAATTTGGGGTTTGCCTGATCATGGCTGGCGCTTGGAATTCGTAATTGGCACTGCAATCGGTGGATTATGCATTTCTCAGGAGGACATTAAATTGGGATCTCAGGCAGGAGGCAACAATTATTGTTGGCCCTCCTCCATCTTCAATCCTCGCTCACAGAGGTCTGTATTTTTCTGTATTCTACCTCTTTTCTTTCCTTCCTAATTTAACGAATTCTGTACAATTTCTATTCAAGGTTTCAAAATTGTGAAATCCAAGGGTCTGTCTTTCGAAAAGCAAAGAAACTCGCCTATAATTTAAAGCATTGATGCCGGAGATTTTGAAATCTAGCGCTCCAAGGCAGCATCTTGATAATTAATTAGTTAGCGAACCAGTGAATATTTGACACTTTCCCCTCTATTTCCGTCCTGGATTTTGGCGGTCAGAGCGCCTGCCAAATTTGGCAGATATCAAGGTTTCCTGCCGTGAATTCATATAAAATTTACTCTAAATAATGAGATGCGTGTTTTAGGAGTCAGAAGGTTAGTACAGGGTTTGAATTTGTATTGACTCGGTTACTAGCCATGGGAAATTCATAACACCTTTGTGACCAGGAAGACAGTTGAGGTCGGATCAAGATTTTCTCGGATACGGATGGATGATTTTAAGGGTGTTTTTGGTAAATAAAATGAGTTGCTATTACCATACAGAGATTGTTACATAGACATCAATATAGATCAGCCACGGGCGTTTTAGCATTGTTGCACCTAGAGAAGCTAGGTGCATTCTATACACCTGGTAGTGGATGGGATGGACGAGATTTGTCACATGCAACGTGGGTGTTCTCTAGGTACACTCGACACTGTGTGTTGGATGAGATGGATAAGATTGGTCACAAGTAACTTCGATGGGTAATGCTAATAAACTAAAATGAATACACTCTACACTGTGTGTTGGATGGGATGGATAAGATTTGTCACAAGTAACTTGGGTGGATAATGTAAAATAGAATAAAAATGGATTTCAGTCTTCTAATATAATAAAAATGGATTTCAGTCTTCTAATATAATAAAAGAGGAATAATAAAAGAGGGGAAAAAAAAAAAATGCAAAGTAAGTGATAATGCTAATAAATTAAAATGGAAAATAAATGGATTTCAATCTCTTAATGTAATAAGAAAAGGAAAAACCAAAAATAAATAGATTTCAGTCTTCTAATGTAATAAAAGAGGGAAAAAACAAGGTACATGCAACGCCGGTTGTGGGTAATACTAATAGACTAAAATAGAAAATAAATGGATTTCAGTCTTCTAATGTAATAAAAGAGGGAAAAAAAAAAGAAAATGCATAAATAAAAGCAGGGCACTGCAGTTGCTGGGCATTTGTAGGCAGGGCTGTTTTGGGGCATTTATAGGCAGGTTGGGTTGGCGAATCATACTTGGGTTGACTGAGTTTGTTTAGTGACTTCTCGCGTGGACCAAGTCAAATTCGGTTTGGCCCAATGACTCGTTTGGCTTGTAACAAAGATCTATTCTAGTGCAGGGTCCCATTGAATCTGGCAGCCTGATTACAACATTTTTGCCAATGCCATTTAAGCCAAAAATCAGCAAAAATGTACAAAGCTGAAACTAGTCTCTGTGCCTATAGTTATGTTTTTCTGAGAATAGAATAACTGCTATACTACTTTCTATTTAATAGTATAAGTTTTTTCTGTTTCAGAAACAAGCGAGGTGGATATATTTCTACAAGCCGACATACTAGATTGAAATTGATAGACATCGATGATAGTATCTCTGTGTTAATTCTGGAAACAAAAATACCAGCTGGAGATCCATTTCTTCTCACTGTTTAGGTTTAAGGTTTCAGCTGCCTTGTGAACCCAGTTCAGTGACCAGTCATTGGTCTCTTGCCAGTCTAGTGATGTCATAGCACGGCAAGATGTATTCTGTCATGATCTGCAAATCAGCAACAAAGTTTTCAATGGAGTCGAGCTGGGGTAGAATCTTATCCTCTTGCCTGCATTGCTATCCTACTTCCCGAATTGCCTTATCCTGGTTTAGCAGGAGGGAACCTTCAAGTGTCCTAGTTCATTCGTTTTGATTCTTGTGAGTCAAATCTCTTGGAGGGTATGAAACTCCTTAAAAGATCTGCTTTACTGTCGGGCTACTTTCGATCAAGAGCTATGATTGAGGGGTATCTCTTCTGTCAAAGTCAATTAGGTCTTGCACCTGACTTAATCTGCATAGATAACCCCATTAGCATATGGACTAACTTTAACAGTACCTTTGCATTAGAACAGAACTAGTGTTGCTGCCTAACACAACCCACTTTTTTTAGTGACATTGGTTGACCATAGTATCACATGAAGCAATTCTGCGAGGTTTTGAACCTGGGTCATCATTGCTGCAAGCACTCCAACTTGTTGCTAAAGTTTAAACCATATCCTGGCAGGCTAAGTCCGAATAGCAGTATTAGCCACTAGAATTTTTCCTCTTCTTGAACAATTATGCCTTTCATTCTCGTGATATCTAGTCCTATCCTTTGGCTTGTGCTGTTACTGTTAGCCTTTCTGTCATTCCCCAAATCTCACCAAGGTGTTGGACAATTATGCCTTTTTCCTTCTGATAGTTGTTATGGTCACTTCATTTGGTACTTTTAATTCTTTCATCAATTTTCCAATTTTCCAGGTTCAATGACATCAAATTTTCCTTATATTTTTTAATCACAAATTATTACATACAAGTCTTTATAAGGCGCGAGATGGCTAAAAGTTGGCATTTTCCCAAATTTGACAACCATGCACAGTTTTCATTTTGTGGCCATTAAGCTGAAAGTGTTTTGGTTACATTCCAGATTGTTTTGTTGGACATTTGTTTCTGCATTTTTTTAAAAATAATCGTTAGACTATATGTTACGCAATAATCTTCTAAGGAAACCCCTATTTCTATAACTGAAGGTTTGGATGCCTCCCAGGATCACCCAGTCAGGTCCTCTCATCAAGTTAGCTCTAGGTACTTTTTAGACGACATCATTAGATAGTACATTGGATCCTTCTCAGTGCTTGACTTTTTAGACGACATCATTAGATAGTACATTGGATCCTTCTCAGTGCTTGAGTCTGTGGCTTATACTTCTTCCTCCTCGCTATCTACCTCCTTATCCCGTCTTATGGAAATTGAGTTGATCTCTTGTACTTTCTCCTCTTTTTTCTTCTTTGATGTAATATTTAGTTCTATGTATTTCTTGTATGTTTGTGTTTTTATCTTACTTTATGCCTTTGGGTAGACTAGGGGTACTGGTATCACTGATTCTACTTTCTAGTCCATTTGACCTATGTTTTGATCCTTTATTGGATATTAATAAAATTTTATTTTCTTATCTTATCTGGAGCTTTTCTTATGGTTTATGGTTTAAGTGCTAGTCTAATGCTTTTTCATTATGAGTATTGATTTAATGATTGGAGACCGAGGAGTTTATTTATACAGCATGTCAAGTTAAAGCTTTGAAAATACTTTTTGTGCTTGTAGGTATTATCTGGCAGAAAGGGGCTTTGAGCTGGAAAGTGGAAACATCATACAGAACGTCATAAAGTATACAGACTTCTTTTTCTCCTGTGATACAGAACCTGCTTTGATATTTGTACAGTGAAAATGGCCACAATATTGCAGGAAATACTTGAGAAAATTGAAGAGTTGCTTCACTTGGCTGAGAAGAAGCAACCATATGTGAATCCTGATTTGGACCCAGTCTTACTTGTGCCTGGCATAGGGGGTTCAATATTAACAGCTGTGAATGAAAATGGCCACAAAGAGCGAGTTTGGGTTCGTCTTTTTGCTGCTGATCATGAATTCCGAACAAAGCTTTGGTCCCTTTATGATCCTAGCACTGGTATGGGAATTCTGCTCCTTGATTTTGTTGCTGATAGCATAGAGTGCTTCTTTAATGTTAGAAAGCATAGAGTTTTCCTTGCTCACATTTTTGTTTCCTTGTTTTCTGCCTCACTGCAGACTCAATATTTGGATGTAAAGATTTGCTTGCCTGAAAATTCTTCCTCTAGTCGTATTCTCCTATTAAGATTTCGGGAATTGATTTCCTGTTCATAGTGGGTATTCTCATGAAAAATATCTTATGAGTCACATCTTTGAAATTTTTGTTCATTAATTAGTATTTTGACAACCACTTATACAAAAATACTTCAAAGGATATAAAAAGAATGTAAAACAAGAATAGTATGTATGCTTACTGAAGAAACTATCGCATATTTCAAACCAATATGCATGTTAATTGGTAGTGATCAATGGCAAAAAATTACTGCATTCGTTTTCCAGTTATACCTTTCCTGTACTACCTCCCTTCGTTATTCATTTCTCATCATATATTGCTTGACCTTTAGATTATTGGATATTAAGCGTAGATTCTTCCTTGCTCACATTTTTGTTTCCTTGTTTTCTGCTTCACTGCAGACTCAATATTTGGATGTAAAGATTTGGTTGCCTGAAAATTCAGTTTTTCTAGTCGTATTCTCCTATTAAGATTCCGTGAATTGATTTCCTGTTCATATTAGGTTTTCTCATGAAAAATATCTTACGATTCACATCTTAAAAATTTTTGTTCATTAGTTTGTAATTTTGACAACAACTTATACAAAAATACTTTAGAGAATATAAAACAAGAATAGTATGAATGCTTACGGAAGGAAGTATCTCATATTTCAAACCGATATGCATACTGATTGTGCTAAAATATGAGAGATGAGACATTATTATACACACAAACAAAACTTTATTGAATAATTGAATTCTTTACAATAGATTGTGATTCCATTATATAGAGTTCACAAGTTGTTATGAGATCTAACTTATTGTGACTCCATTATATAAAGTTTACAAGTTGTTATGAGATCTAACTTATTATGACTCCATTATATAGAGTTTACAAGTTGTTATGAGATCTAACTTATTCCCAATATAGGAGGAGAGATTGAAAGAATCTCTCAACCACACACCTAAACAAGATCTAAGATCTCTAGATCTAACAAACTCCTAAATAACAAAGGAAATCACTCAAATAAAGATAATCTCTACATTACAATTAACAAACCACAATCTTAATAATATAATAAAGAATATCACATATTAAGCACATATGACAAGTAGGAGTTAATTACTCCAACAGATTGGTAGTGACCAATGGCAAAAAATTAGGGCATTTGTTTTTCAGTTATGCCTTTCCTGTACTATCTCCCTTAGTTATTCATTTTCCATCATATATTGCTTGATCTTGTTATTCTTCTTGTGATCTTGGTTTACTGCAGCTATTGTGTTGCTCCATTGTTTATGATTAAGTTCATGCTAAATTGAGAAAAAACTAAATGTGCTTGAGCAACCCTTAGAAAATTTAACAGATTGTTGGATATTTCCAATTTATTCATTTTATAGCATAGTAGCACATCGACGTGTCTCTTGAGATCAGGTACACGTATCGGAGATAAGAGACGTATTGGGAAACGCGAGAAAGGTCTTCTTCAAGATTCCTGGCATCACCAGCGAGCACCATGACGTCTCCCATGATTTCCTATACCTTGCATGAGTATGATCTATAAGGACCATGTCGATATTGAGGGAACTTATACAACAATTTACTTAAAAATAAAAATTAATAATTAGATTTTGGAAAGTTATAAGAGGTTTAATATAATATCTAAAAAGACGAAAGTTTAATAATCGACAATGGATAAGGCTTCCATGAGGATTTGGTCAAGGATTAAATCGGCTCAAGGCATGTGACAAGGTAAAGTATTAATGAGTATTAATTTTATTTTTATTTAATTATTTTACTTTATTTAGTTTTTAATTATAAAATGGATTCAATTTGTAGATTTTATGGGGTAGACAACATAATGGCATGCAATGATGAAATTTGATGTTCATCCCTGCCTATCAAACATAAAATTTGGTGACAGTTGCATAGTTTTACCACCTTTCAATTTACATTCACACAAATTAATAGTGTCAATTTTAGTTTGACAACTTTGGGACCATGTAGCATTGTAGTTGTAAGGATAACATTAGCTGTAGTGATCAATGCAGTGGTGGTATTTTCACCTTTATATATACTATATTTTTTTCCCTACTCGTGGATTCAAAGCTTGTTAATATGCCAAATGCAAGGCATTTTGGGCCCTTGGAAATTTTTCATATTGTTTGGAAAAAAAATTCATGTCATTAATGACTTTTATATATTGTATTTTTTCCCTACTCGTGGATTCAAAGCTTGTTAATGATGCTGAGCTTTGTCCATATGCCAAATTCAAGGCGTTTCGGGTCATTGGAAAAATTTCATATTGTTTGGAAAAACATTTCATATCATTTATGGTTTTTTCTATATTGTATTTTTTCTATATTCAAAACTTGTTAATGATGCATGGCTTTGTCCATATGCCAAATGCAAGGCATTTTGGGCCATTGTAAATTTTTCATATGGTTTGGAAAATCCTGGGAGTAAATTTTTTATGTTTAAAAACAAAGTTTAGAATAGAAAAAAAGGGTGAAATTAGATTAATTACGTGGAGATCGACTGGTAATGGCTCTCCATTAAATCAATAGCAACCAAACATGCCATATTAATGACTCTCCAATAAAATAAAATGAAATTGAAAATACTGTTTACATACAACCCAGAGCATTGAATACAGATCCGCTAAGTTACCAGGATTCAAATATAGATCCGTTGGATTCTTGAAAAGCCAGGATCTGTATATGATGGGAAATGAGTCAATGACATGTACGAACACTTTAAATATTTTCTATAATTAAAAAAAATAAAATGTATATAATTTTTTTAATGATATAACTTATACATTTGTAGTATATTACACTTGTCATTTGGGTGTAGCGTGAGTGGTTGAGAGGAATGCTGTTATCCTCCCTTAATCGGGTTCAAATCCTATTTTGTGACATTTCTGTTCTCTTTGTGAGTCAATTGTTGACTATTGACCTGGCCTTGAGCACAAAAGAATCTGGTTTACCTTGGGTACCATCCTTGGAATGAGGGGAAATACTTGGTGGGTTTCCTCGAGAAATACATTATGCTAATAAAAAATTGTAATATGTTATATAAAATAATTAATGTATAATACTTATAAATAATAATGATCTAATCCATAATTATTTTATATAAGTAAAACTATTTTATTAACCTAAGTTCCTATGCCTTTTATAAATTATATACATAAATTGTAATAAACTATATAGAAATGTAAATAATTTATTAACCTAATGTATATGGTTTATAAAACATAAATCTAAGTTTATTATTTTATATATATCTACAACATTCATCACCACGTCGAAGAGCTTGTTTGTGCTCTCTGACGAACCCTTACCCTTGTCTTTCAAAGCAATAAGCTCCAACTAGTTATTATTATACTTGTTACTGCTACCACAGATTCCATTAGTAACATTCATGAAACTATGGTGATTATTGCAGTTAGTTTCAAAGGTGTCCTCCAAATGCAAAGGCTTCATGAGCTCAAATGAGTGACTACCAAAGATATTTTAGCTTTGGGGTTACTCATGAAGTGTTTACACCATGTTTGGGGGTGCTTCATGAGATTCGGGGTACATGGTGTATGTTCGTCCCTCGGATGGTTTGAGATGGATTGGCACATGGGAGATTGTCCGTGATGGATTTGCACATTGGAGATAGCTTGCTTAGTGATTGCTTTACCTCAGGTGGATGCTTGCTTGGCATTCTTCCCTAGAGTGTTGTAGTTCTCTTGATAGCTTAGGGAACGTCCTTCATGATGGCCACATGGAGAGGTTCACTTACTTGGAGAACGCCCTACTTGGGAGGAGGAGCGTTGTGCGTCTTGGAGGAGGGCACGAGTCCCTATATAGCATGGCATAGCTTGGATTTCTGTATGGAGGCTTGGAGTTGGCTCAAGGGGACCCCTGAGTTACTATAGTGTTCATATAGGGGAAATGGACCCAATGGAACACATGGCCTAGGAGGAGTGATGGAGTCCATGTGGGCTTGTGACAATGGGGTGTGGACACACCTTGTGTAGCTATGTCATCTTGGAGCCCTTATTGTGTACAACATCATCTTGTAGCATGACATGTGTACTCTTCGAGTGGAGAGATTCACTTGTGTGTGCCTAGGTGTTTATTATAAGTTGCTTGTAAGGGTGTTTGCCCACTTTGTATTGTTAGACTCCCTTATCTCTCATATATATAGAGGAAGGAGAGAGTCCTTTCGATCATCATAATCATACTCTTTTCTTTGTACTTAACTTCTCGGAGGAAGTCCCTTGGGTTCATGAGGAAACCTCAGGAGGAGTTATGAAGTCTAGAGAGGACATCTTGGTTTGGAGCTTGATCCTTGTGAGATACTATGGTTTATTCTTGTGATGAAGGCATTGGTGATGATCACTCTTCTTTCTCTCTCTTGGATCTTCATTCATACTTGGTCTCTGTCTCTCTGTTGGAGTCGCTAGGGTTTCATGATCTTCATGGAGCATCTTGAAGTCTAGGGTTAGGGTTTCATCCCTTAGAGGTTTGAGATTAAGGTTTTGAGACGAAATCTTCATGGAGAATCTTGAAGTCTAGGGTTAGGGTTTCATCCCTTGGAGGTTTGAGATTAAGGTTTTGAGATAAAATCTTGGGTGTATTTGGTGAAGAAGAAGAAGAGAAGAAGACATCTTGCTTTGGAGGACTTGTTTGAGTGATTCATGCATGTTGGAGCTCCTTGGTTGAGCTAAGTTTTTTCTTGATTTTTCCTAGCTAGGGTTTTGGAGAGCTTGTGTATTGTACTAGCGTTGTGATAAGGTTATGGTATGTACAACAACTTTATCTTATGCATATTAAAGCGTTGTGATAAGGTTATGGTATGTACAACAACTTTATCTTATGCATATTAATGAAGTTTTTAGTTGTCCAATATTTATGTAAATGCAGATTTGATTTTCAACCATCTATGTTCTTTATGATTTTTTATTTACAGTTATATATGTCTTGTTGATTTGACAGAAGTAAAGGGTAATTACGTTAAGTGATTTAACATCACAAGTGAAGAAGTGAAGGGCTATTTTAGTGCTGTTATTATTGTTGTAAAAGAGAGTTTTGAGATTTTGTTTATGCATGATAAGATTTGTTGATGATTACAGTTGCGTGAGACATCCTCCAGGACACAGACCTGAGAGAGAGCTCCTGAGACAGGTGTGTGGTTCCTATCTAAGACAGAGCTGGAACGTATTGATGGTCTCCTCCTTACGGAGAGTTGAGAAGAACTCCAGATGATTCTCCTGTGTAATGCAGTGAGAAAGGAGATCTGCTGAGTTGGACGTGCCTGTGGTTGAGCATAAGGCGAACGTGTGAATTCCCATAGAGTTGGGTGCGTCGTCATGAGCAGAGATGAAGACGATGTATTAGCCTCCTCTGAGCAGAGAGTTGAGATGATGAACTCCAGATGACTCTCCTGTGTAATGCAGTGGGAAATAAGATCTATTGAGTGGACATGCCTGTGGATGAGCATAGGTGAACGTGATCCTAGTGGCTAAGCCCTAGTGAGTGTGGTTCTCCTGTGAGACCCAGTGAGATAGAGATATGGACATCCCTATGGATGTGCCCCTAGTGGGTGTATGAGATCCCTTGCTATATTGTTCAAGAGTCAGACTTACCTGTAACCCTATTTGTACATGTCGGCCCCACCTTAATGTAAAAGATAATTAATATAAAAAATAATTAATATGGTAATTATTAATTATATTTTGAGTTATTGAGGTCGACCCTATTGTGCCAAAAGACACATCATTTGATGTGACAAGTCTTATATAAATAAAAGTGAATCCCCATTGAGGAAACACACTTATCATTGTGTCATCTCATGATTTCAAAAGTTGTGGTCTGAAATTATGA
>JZKD02S2116838.1:18750-31321 GCA_000966675.3 Picea glauca
CCTCCCTAGCACCTCCCTTCCACCCTGAAATATAAATCTTTGCTACTGAAACTTATTACAGTGATATAATGTTCAACAGTGGCTTACCAGACTCATCACTGTTCTGCTGCATTTCATTGCTCTCTCTGCCTCACTACCTTTCTGCACACATGACTTGCGCTGTCTGTTCTTCTGCTTTTTATGCTCTGTGCGCCATCTCCATTCACTGCACAGTTCCTCTTCTGTTCAATTCAGCTGTTGCACTCTCCTCCTTCACGCATGAATCACCTTCAACAACAACATCCACAGCAACTCCAGCAGCAACACCAACCACATCTCTTCTCTGTACCGTGTACTTATAGCTTCTGTGCACCTTGTGCATGCAATGCGTGCAATCCCTCTGCATACTCACATCGCGCCAATATCCTCCACCTCTCGAGTGCTCTGCCTGATCATCGCAACTCTTCAGCTTCTTTGGTGGTTCCCACCACGCGTCCAGCATCACTGGGTGTTCTGCTGAGATTCCTCAACCTCTCTGGCAGTTGAGACTCCTTGTCTTCTCTGGCACAGTCAAGCTTATGCCTTCTGTTTCAGTTATAGACTTCAACGCTCATCCATCTATCAATCGCCTCCACGAACAGTCTTTGTTCTACTGGCTGAAGCTCGGAGACTCTTCATCTCCTCTGGCGATCACACAGAGGTCTCTTCAAATTCTCTGGCAGAGACCATTAATGGTTTCTAGCAGTTACACTGCGAGGAGCAATATTAGCCCTTCGATTATGCTCAAATTCACCTGCACCATTGGATTGGCTCCATGCGATCTTGCATTCATTTCGGCATTTCAGCATTCGACAATTCGACATTCAGGTGACCAAGTGTCTCGACACTCCCAGTCGTGATCCCCGAAAAGGAGCTTGGTTGCTCTAGCTCTTTCCTCCATCTCTCGCCGATGTGACCAACGACTGTGACCATAGCCTTTATTCAACAACTGCATTTGGTAATTTCGCGTTTCGGCACTTCGACACTCCTGTGGTTATGTTTCTTGCCTCTCCAAGTCGCGATTCGCGAAACACCGAAATGGAGTCGGATCAACGGTCCAGAATCTTGGTGTATTGACGGTCCAGATCTTATCGTGAGTTCCCATCTCGCGATTCTTGTGATGGAGGTTCTCGTCACTCCAAGTCGCGATAGGCGAAGCTCCGAGATGGAGCTCAGATCAACGGTCCACGTTCTTGGTGATCCGACGGTCCCGATCTTTTCACGATCTCGCATCTCGCTGTTCCTTAGATGGAGGTTCTTGTCACTCCAAGTCGCGATAGGCGAAGCTCCGAGATGGAGCTTAGATCAACGGTCCACGTTCTTGGTGATCCGACGATCCTGATCTTTTTGCGATCTTGCATCTCGCTATTCCTTAGATGGAGGTTCTCGTCACTCCAAGTCGCGATAGGCGAGACTTCGAGATGGAGCTGGATCAACGGTCCAGAACAAACCTCGATCTGACGGCTAAGATAGTTACGCGATTTCGCATATCGCGAATTCAAGAGGTTAGGGAACCCTGTTCCTTTGACTTTCTAGTCAACGACATGACGATCTTTCGCCACGTGTCCTATGATTCGATGGTCCAGATCTAATCTTGATTCAACGACTCAGATCATATCGCGATTTCGACACTCTTGTTGCAAAGTGTTTCGACACTCCAACTTCTGGTATCTGAAACCCCGATAGCCAAAACTCCGAAATGGAGTTGGACCACCGCTTCGATCTTGCACTTTAAAGAACGTCCAGGTTCTTCCTGATCCAACGATGGTCGGACCCTGCGCTCGGATCTAATGCCAGAGATCTGTCCTCCATCTTTGCGCTCCTCCTGTCTGGATTCAGATCTGACGGTCATCGGAAATTCTGAATGGGATCCAACGATCAATGTCGCTTCTCTGCCCAAGCTTACGCATCCTCCTTACTTAGAAGAATTTCTAAGTGTCAAGGGCCTCGACCTTTGATCCGCTTGAGATCCTGAGTACGCTATTTCTCTTGAGCTTTAGCAATGAGTTAACCTCATCCCTGGTGCACACCTATGCACTGTATTCGACTCTGCGCTAATTCCTCCTGCGCTTACTTTGTTCCTATTTTGCCATCGATGCACACTCTGATCCTGCCATCAATGACAAGCTCACTTTGCCTGTTAAACCTGCCAACAATCCTCTGCACTATCTCTTCTGAACTTATCGAGCTTGCTATGTAGCGTCTTCCTAAAATACCTCTGATGCCCGTCTATTATATTCTTCTTGTATTCCTGCCATCTTCACTGCTGTACTTGCCATCAATGACAAGCATACGCTGCCTGTTAAACATTTGCCAACAAAGAGGGCTGTTAATTAAGTGTTATTAGCAAGATGTTGTAACAACCTTATGGCTGTAGCAAACTTTTGCTACAGAAACAAATTCTAGCCACTAAAATCAACAAGTAAACCACCCGAACAATAGCTTATAATGAGTAGAACAATTACCAAGGCTTACAAGTGAATTTCAGCGGTAGAAGAGTGAGTAAAGAGTGAATTTGCTCCGGCCATATTGGCTATAGCTAAATGTTAATTACAAGAGCTAAGTCACTTGGCTAATCAAGACGCCCTTAGGGCACAATATAGCTTAAAGCATGTAAAATCAAATTACAAAATTGAACAATTCAATCTCCTTGATATCACGTTTACCAATGTACAATATTCAATTTCCAATGCAAAAAGATTAGTGCCTTATCTATTTGGTTATGGAGTCTCTTGTTTATGAGCTAGGGTTTATTATTTCTCTAGGGGTGTAAGCCCTTTTACTTCCTAGAGTAAACAAACCTTAGCAAGGTAAATCTACAAGGGTGTAAGCCCTTTTACTCCTTGTAGCAACCTTTGCAATAGCCTTTTGAATGACAATAAAAGATAGATCTTGATGGAGGGTGTATGCTGTTATACTCCTCCCAGGGTTTGACAAATTAACCTTGAAATCAAGAAGAAAACATATAATTGCAGAAATTTCTTACCTAATCCAAGAGATAGCATGAAAAACCCTTATTTATCAAGAATATTCCACCACAATTGCCAAGAAACAAGCATCAAGAGAAGTCTCTAGCCTTCCTTCACCAATAGACAAGTAAAAGCATCCATTTGCACGAAAGACGAGAGAGAAAGTTGCCCAAGTAGGGCGAAAATTTCAGCCAAGAATGTATGTAATTCTCAAGTGAGTTCCTATCTAAAATGAAAATGAGGTGAACTTTATGTACATAAGGTCACCTAAAACCAATTTGTTCACTTTAAAATGTCAACAACAAATTAGAAGGAGGCCAACCCCCTCTGTTTTCCTTTACAACTAAAATAAATAAAATTACATAAATTAAATCCCTTAGAAGGGTGATGCCATACCCTAAAAGGGTGATGCTAGGCCTCAAAAGTGAGATGTTGAGCCTCTAGATGCAAGTCGTTGGGCCTCCAAAGGCCATGTGTCCATCTCTCATGCTCTGGAGTGTGATGTCATGTATATTCCTTCTTCAAACCACATCATCTCTCTTCCAGAACCATCAAGCCCATCTAACCCTAGCCTCTCTCATGACGTCAAGGCTTGGAAGGTGACATCTTGGGCCTCCAAAGGCGAACATCCAAGTGGAAGGGGCTATAACGTCATCACCTAGTGGTGTCCAAGTGCCTCCAAAGGAAATGTCCATCATCTCAAGTGTGTAATGGCTCTGGGTCCTCTTCCCATTCTATGGGGCATGGCATCCATCCTTGGGGTTTTCAACCCCCATGAAGATCAAATGGCACAATTCCTCCATGGAATAGCTTACACCTGGCAAGGTCCTGCAAAGACAAACAAGTACGCCCTCCAAGGGTCCACAAGTCACATGTATCATGCCAAGTAAGCCACATTTAATAAAAGAACCACTCAAACATGTGCATTAAATCCCCCCTTTTCAAATTAAACAAATGCTCAAAGACCTTATACAACTTGCCAAATTTAAGTATGGGAGGGTTGTCATGGTGCCCTATTGAGTAGATCAATCCCCAAGTTAAGGAGTGTTTCCCAAGAGGACCTTCTCTAAGTCAAGTAAAAGAGTATGAGGTGTATGGGGGTATGACTTTTGGGTATGGGGTTTCTTGACATACAAGGATTCATATTGTCTCATTTATGGGTTCCTTTGTGGAGGGTGTGCTGCATCCTCGTTTGCAATGCAACATTTTTCCAAGCCCTTTATTTGCCATTAATTGATTATGGTCCAAGACGTTTAGTGCTATGTGCAATGGAAAATAAGGAGCATTGCAATGCCAATTGAGGCTAAGAACACATTGAGTGCCATGTGCAAGGAAAGTAAAAGACACCGCAAATGCATTCCCTCAACAAGCGGGACATTTATTAATTATATTTTTTAGTTTTTAAAGGTCCTTGAATTTTATGGAAAAGTGTTTCATTGCTCTCAGGAGCTTGGGGCGAGCATCTATAGGATAATCTATGGCTTTTATCTTTTGCTAGCTACAACACCTCTGGGCCGTTAGCCCCTTCTTCCCATGAAATAAGGTACAAGTCGTTCTTGGGTTCAATAAGCTTGAAAACCCAAAAGATGAGGAAACAGGGGGAAGAAGCGTGGAAAATGGTAAGTATGGATGGGAATGGTACGATGACCCTTCAAGGAGACCCCCTAGTAGCTACAACCCTTTTTCCGAGGGTGACCCACTTACTAAGAAAACATGTCAAGCATCGAGGTGAAATGAGGCAAAAGACATAATTTCCAAGTAAACGTTTTCAAAATCAACAAAGAGGACTCTTTGCAACGTGCTCAAATGCTTCAATTATTAAAATGACACTTACCATGAGACCAAACTTGTTACCTCATGAAGCAAGACCTGTTGTCCTCTCTGGGCCAAGCTGGTGTGGCAGATGCTGCTGCTGTCAATCAATGGGTGATGTGTGGTAAAATGAGCGACTCTATCCACTGATCTATCTCTCGGCACTCCATGTCTTCAACCTGGTGAGACATCATCTCCTTAGTTACCACTAGCTCGGGGGGGTAACATTTGGCTCCTACTTGGGGACATGTGCTCGCTCTAGAGTACATGAGAACCTCAACATCTTCTGGTAAGAGATGTTCCTACACATACTCAAGCAAATATGTTAGAGTATCGAGGGGTGGCTTGCTCACCCTTTATTCATATAATCAAAACTTCAAAAATTCAACTAATCCTTTAAAAAGAAAATTTTGCATTTTTCAAAAATTTCTAACTAACATGTAATATGATTCAAGCAAATGCATCATAACAATTATGCAAACAAAGCAATGTGCAAAGCAAAATATGAAAGCAAATGCAACTACACTAGGATGAACACGCAAAGTGCATGCAAGAAAGCAAGATGAACTACCTACTTACCTAGGGCTCGAGGCCCATAGAAATCAAGTCCTAAAGATGTCAGGTGAAATCGTACAACCAATGCAACCAACTGATCATCTCATCAAGGTATTTACCCATGTTCTTAATTACATAATACAACAAAAACAAGTCAATCACATGATAATCATGAACATAGATAAGTATGTGATAAACTGTACAAAACAACTCATGGAGGTGGGTGGGAGGGAGAGAATTATGCTGGAAAGGGTAGCCATAAGCCTGATTAATCCATCTCTGAATAGGACTACTGCATATAGACGATGGCTCGTCTTCATCGTTACTTAGAATACCACTGCTCCTTGAAGGTTGAGGGGAGATGAGAGATCCCACGAGGAATCTATGATTTCCCAGAGAGGAAAATATGAGATAAGGGACAACCCCAGGTCTAGAGAAAGAATCTTTCTCTACACTCAAAACATGTTGCTTCTTTATCTGTGCATCCCTCCAACAACCCCCAAGATAAAAACATTGCTTCTCTGTAGCGTGAATCTATGATTGTTAAGAGCTAACCATGGTCTTATCTCCATCAAAATTTGAGCACAAAGGTGGTTGAAAATCATACAACACATCTGAGTGCTCAAAAGGATGTGCATCGCAACTCCCAAGGTATGACTGAAAATCATGAGTATACTATGATAAGTCATCCTGGGATGGGTGAGACCCATCTGCATTCATATCATCATCAGGTTGCCAAATACCTGGATCATCTATGTATGAAGACTAGTTCTCTGAAGAAGACAACTCAGTGTTCTTCATTTGAAAACTACCCTTGATGTCGTAAATGGGATCTCAATCAAAAGTGAAACAACCCATGTCCCATCTATGCCTTCCAACATGTATGAAATCATCAATGTGTTGATCAATTGTATCTGAGGGTTGCTCAATGGAATTTATTATTTCCTCGCAAGGCTTGACAACTTCATCTTCCTTAATGGACACCAATGTCTCGTTTGGGTCTTCAACGTGAGAAACTTCATCGGGGCCTTCTTGGTAACTTTCTTCACAAACCTGTTCTTCAAGCATCTCTTCATTTGTAGGGACTTTCTCTTCAGTAAGAGGTGCTTCATCAAGTTTTTCTTTAGTAGATTCTTGGGATAATTCCTTTATAAGATTCATCATATGCTTAACAACTTCATCAACAACTTTTTTCGCTTCCATCTGTGAAAGTGTCCTTGAGACACGGTAAGTTTTGGGCAAGGGTTCATCCCATGGTGCCATAATTCCATTGTCTGAAATGACACCTTAGCGGAGTCACCAGATGAGCTCAAGGCTCATCAAAGATGGAGAGGGTATCTTCTCTTAATGGAGTCATCGGATAAACTTTGTATGAAGTTCATCAAAAATGAAAAAGGGAAGTTCCCTCAATGGAGTCACCAGGTAAGCYAAGGGAAAAGGCTTTGAGACAACTTGCCAAGTGTYGTTATGGGTCAGAAAGAGTTCAAACTCCTCTTCGGCTCGAAAATGGCGCCAAAAATGTTATTGCACAGTTTGTAGTTTGGGCAAAGCCCAACCCAAGCCACAAGTGTGTGACACAACTGGGAACACCTATCACTGTCACCTCAATAGATGTCCCCCTCGTTTTAGTGAAGGATAAATCCAACACAAGGGAGGCTTCCCGGGTGACTCTAGGGGGGTTGCAATGGGAGATTGGAAGCGATCGAAGAGAGCCCCTATAGGTCAAGGTCAAAGATTGGAAAGAGGCTTGAGAAAGAGTCTTGTGAGTTGATGGAGGTTGCCAAGGTTATGTATTTGCAAAACAACGTTAGACCTGCCTGGAACAAGACAATATATGATGAATAAAGCCTCAAAACCAATGGGGATTCAACAAGAAGCCTTGCTGTCCCAAACTTGCAGCAGTATAGAAATATATATCAACAATAAATAATATATGACAGCTGCAAATTAAAGCATCAAAGTCAAGTGTATGAGGTTGGAAAACAAAGCTAACAATTAGTAGACAATCTTCCAATGATAAAACCAAGACTTTGATAGCAAAGAGGTGTTATTTAAGTGTTATCAGAAAGATGTTGAAACAGCCTCATGGCTGTAGCAAACATTTGCTACAACAGCAAATTCTAGCCATTAAAATCAACAAGTAAACCACCCAAAACAATAGCTTATAATCAATAGAACAATTACCAAGGCTCACTGTTAGAATAAGGTAGTAAGGCAGAACAGAAGTATCTTTTTATTTTCAATGAGGATAACAACTAGATTTTATATCTAGAAAACAAATCTACATTACTTGAACAGAGAAAAAACAAGCATGTGTGCTTAGATCTAAGATAGTTGAGTTTCTTAGCTAAAGAGTAGATCTTAGAGTAAACATTAGTTCTGATCTTCAATGCTGGATTAAAACTTGTACAGATCTACAGATCTAAACTAAGAATGAAACACAATCTGATCATGAACAGCAAACCAAACTTCAGGAGCAAGAAGTAAGAACAAAACTCAATAAACAGTCCAGATCTGATAACAATCAATGCTGATACATAGATCTAGATAAATCAAAGCAAAAACTCAAAGCAAAGTTCAGATCTGATAAATTGAATAGATGACTTACCTTGCCCTGAAGTCTTACCTTTGAAGAGGTCACAGCCACACACTAGAGATGCAAAAACATTTGTATTTATGCTCAGACAAAATCTAGCTCATAGATCCACCATATAGGTTGGATCACATGCCAAGAGATGAAGAACTTTCTTGCCACAAAGGGGATAGGGCCACAAAAACTTCCCACTGTCAAACCCTCACTTAAACAGTAGGTAAAACACACAAACCCTCACAGCAGAACTTCTTTGGACAAAACCCCACACAAGGTAGCTTAAGGAAGACCACAAGGCTCAAGAGGTAACACCCCACAGCAGAATAGAGGGCTACACCCAAGGTCACATCACAGCAGCAAATAGGAGAGCAGCACCACAGTCATCTCACACAGCAAAACGGAGAGGGGGCTGCATCAGCCACAAAACAACAGAAGGGAAGGGGGCTGCACCAGCCACACAACAGCAGAAGCAAAGGGGGGCCGCAACAGCCACACAACAGCATATGAAAAGGGGCCACACCTATCAGCAGAGGGGGCCGCACCTATCAGCAGCACAACGCAGAAGAGAGGCCGCACCACATGACTGTCCTCAACGGGAGCCGCACCTATCAGCAGCACAATGCAGAAGAGAGGCCGCACCACATGACTGTCCTCAAAGGGAGCCGCAGCAATAGCAAGAGGAGAGCCGCAGCAAAGGAGAAGATCCGCAAACTTTAGGAGCACAAGAACATAACATAAGAGTGTGTATTGTGAGGGGTAGGGGTGGGGTTTTATTTATAGTTTAGGCTAGGGTATAAATTAAATTAAAATAATTATTATTAAAAATAACATGTTTAAATTAAATAATTTAAAAATGGTATAATTAACATTTTAATTTAAACTTTATTTAACCCTTAAGACAAAAACAACATAAATGATAAAACCCCAAACCAACACAAGCAAGGGTAAGGGAGGGTTTAGGAGGGTTTACAAGGTGGCAATACTTGTTCATTCATTTTCAAGGTGACCTTATTACTTTATCATCATTGCATATGGATCACATCCCTTATGTGGTCATGCGCACCTTCAAGAAGGGTTATGCACCAACAAGTACCTGATCGAAGATCAAGTTGCCCTAGAACTTTTTCTGGGGTCTTATCCACCAAAGTCCAAGAGTCAAGACCAAAGATCAACCCATGCCCTAGGCATGGGTACCCTGGACCATGTCCAGGGGCCCTAGACTTATCTAGGGGCTTTAACTGCATGGTCCTAGACCAAGAACCCCAGTCATCCACTGGGGGCCCTCTCAGGGGTCTTTACTGCTTGGTACCAGACCAAGAACCCCAGTCATCTACTCGGGGCCCTCTCAGGGGTCTTATCCACCAAGGTACAAGACCAAGAATCAACCCATGCCTCAGGCATGGGTACCGTGGACATTTCCAGGGGCCCTAGACATATCTAGCGGCTTTAGCTGCTTGGTCTCTGACCAAGAACCCCAGTCATATACTGGGGGCCCTTACAAGGGTCTTTTGCCATGGCACTGATTGTTTGGTCCCAGACCAAGAAACCCCAGGGGTGCACTTGGGGGGCCCTAGATCTCGGCTAGGGTCTTTGCCACCCTCCCGGAGAATGGCTCTTGCAGTTGCTTTAAATTTAACAAAGTGAATTTCAGCGGTAGAAGAAGAAATAAAGAGTGATAAGTGTGAATTTGTTGTAGCCCTATTGGCTATAAGCTAAATGTTAATTACAACAGCTAGGTCACTTGGCTAATCAAGACGACCTTAGGGCACAATATAGCTTAAAGCATGTAAAATCAAATTCCAAAATTGAACAATTCAATATCTTTGATATCACGTTTACCAATGCGCAATATTCAAGCTCCAATGCAAAAAGATTAGTGCCTTATCTATTGGGTTATGGAGTCCCTTGTTTATGAGCTAGGGTGTATTACTCCTCTAGGGGTGTAAGCACTTTTACTTCCTAGAGTAAACAAACCTTAGCAAGGTAAATCTACTAGGGTGTAAGCCCTTTTACTCCTTGTAGCAACCTTTGCAATAGCCTTTTCAATGACAATAAAAGATAGATCTTGATGGAGGGTGTATGCCCTTATACTCCTTCAAGTGTTTGACAAATTAGCCTTGAAATCGAGAAGAAAACATATAATTGCAGAATTTTTTTACCTAATCCAAGACATAGCATGAAAAACCCTTACTTATCAAGAATATTCCACTGCAATTGCCAAGAAACAAGAACCAAGAGAAGTCGCTAGCCTTCCTTCACCAATAGACACTTGAAAGCATCCATTTGCACCAGAGACAAGAGAGAGAAAGTTGCCCAAGTAGGGCGTATATTTCAGCCGCGAATGTATGTAATTCTAAAGTGAGTTCCTATCTAAAATGAAAATGAGGTGATCTTTATTTATATAAGGTCACCTAAAACCAATTTGTCCACTTTAAAATGTCAACAAATTAGAAGGAGGCCGACCCCCTATAGTTTCCTTTACAACTAAAAAATATAAAATTACATAAATTAAATCCCTTTGAAGGGTGACGTCATGCCCTAAAAGGGTGACGCTAGGCCTAAAAAGTGAGACGTTGAGCCTTTAGATGCAAGTTGTTGGGCCTCCAAAGGTCATGTGTCCATCTCTCATGCTCTGGAGTGTCATGTCATGCATCTTCCTTCTTCAAACC
This sequence comes from Picea glauca, assembly GCA_000966675.3. Lineage (NCBI taxonomy): Eukaryota > Viridiplantae > Streptophyta > Pinopsida > Pinales > Pinaceae > Picea > Picea glauca. The sequence continues at coordinate 29,364 of JZKD02S2116838.1, forward strand.
ACATCATCCTTCTTTCGTAACCATCAAGCCCATCAAACCCTAGCCTCTCTCATGACATCAAGGCTTGGAAGGTGACGTCTTGGGCCTCCAAAGGCCAATGTCTAAGTGGAAGGGGCTATAATGCATCACCTAGTGGTGTCCAAGTGCCTCCAAAGGCAACGTCCATCATCTCAAGTGTGTAATGGCTCCGAGGTCCTCTGCCCATCCTATGGGGTATGCCAACCATCCTTGGGGTTTTCAACCCCCATGAAGGTCAAATGGCACAGTTCCTCCATTGAATTGCTTACAGCTTGCAAAGTCTTGCAAAGACAAACAAGTACGCCCTCCAAGGGTCCACAAGTCACATGTATCATGCCAAGTAAGCTACATTTAATAAAAGAACCACCCAAACATGTGCATTAAATCCTCCTTTTTCAAATTAAACAAATTCTCAAAGACCTGATACAACTTGCCAAATTTAAGTATGGGAGGGTTGTCACGGTGCCCTATTGGGTAGATCAATTCCCAATTTAAGGAGTGTTTTGCAAGAGGACCCTCTCTAAGTCATGTAAAAGAGTATGGGGTGAATGGGGGTATGACTTTTGGGCATGGGGTTTCTTGACATACAAGGGCTCATATTGTCTCATTTATGGGTGCCTTTGTGTAGGGTGTGCTGCATCCTCGTTTACAATGCAACAATTTTCCAAGCCCTTTATTTGCCATTAATTGATTATGGTCCAAAGCATTGAGTGCCATGTGTAATGGAAAGTAAGCAGCGCCGCAATGTCACTTGAGGCTAAGAACACATGGAGGCCATGTGCAAGGAAAGTAAAAGACATCGCAAATGCATGTAGATTTTCTGAGGTCCTATGAGGCTGCCATCTAAGGTCTGTCCTTGACCTTAGTATGGCTCTAAGTTTCAATTGTGTGGCTGTCTTTTCTTGCTGTTTTTAAGACAACAAATAGTGACCAAACTTTCTGCTCAATATTTGATGGTTAAGTGCTCTTTTAAGGTGCCCTTGCAAGTGTTTTCTTTACTCAATGTTAGCACATGCAATATACATTAAAACACATAACACTACCTCTAGATCTTGAACTTTAAAATGTTGATCTACACTTCTAAGCATGCATAAATTTGACACATAGATTTTTGGTCAACATGACCCTGGAAACCCCCCCCATGGGGAACACCAGTTTGGAGCAGATATATATAGAAGGCCTCAAAGCAAAATGTACAACACAGGAAACATATACAAGTGAACCTGGTACAATAGAAACCACTCTCTGGTGCCTTGGAGTTCCTCGAAGACTTTCCCGCAAGCCTTGTGAAGTAAGGCGCCCCTTGCCTTGGTGAGCCTTTCTTCGTCTTGCTTGCTTTGTCTTTATCCTGATCCTTTTCTTTGCCTTTGCTCTTGCTTGCCTCAGAACTTGCCTTGTCTTTGTCCTTTCCTTTGAAGTAGCCTCCCTCTCACAAGAAAAACCTCTTCCAAGTGATGGTGTGCCCCCCACACATGCAAAAACTCAAATAAGGAATGAATCCTCCCTAGCCAAGCACCCTCATCTCCTCATGAAGTGCGCCTCCTCTCTACTAGTGAGAACCCTCCAAGAATAAGCCAACTCCTTTCTTGATGCGCCCTCTCCTCAAGCAAGTGCGCCTACCTCCATAGAATGCGCCTCCTCCTCTAGACTCATGTGCCCTCACTCCACATAGCTTCCTCCATAGCACAAGAGTAAGGTAAGACCATGGGAGTGAGCCTACAAGCAATGGGTAGAGCTCCCTCTACTAGAAATGCGCCCCTCCTCTCAAGGTTGCGCCCTCTCCTCTAGCAAATGCGCCCTCCATCTCATATGTGCGCCCTCCTCTAGAATGGTAGCCAAGCCTCCATGGAAGGCATCTCCAAGCTCTCTCAAACAAACACAAGCTTCCTCCTCAAACCCTCATGCAAGTGTGCCCTCCTCTCCTTGAGAAATACACCCTA
>JZKD02S2116849.1:23979-35829 GCA_000966675.3 Picea glauca
TGTTTCTTTTCCTTTGTACCATAAGATACCTTAACTTCGGGATGAAGTTTCCTGAAGGGTGGGTGTATGTAACAACCCTAGATGAATATATACTTAGGGATTATTAAGTAAAAAATTTATTAGGTAATTAATTTTTCCTAACATGTTAATAACTAAACAAAGATTGGTATAATGATATTAATTAAGTATTTATTAATTAATTAATGGTTATAATTTTGATTAATTAATTAATTAATTAACTACCTATTACATTCAATGACATGGGTATTAAATTTAAAAGGGATAATAAATTTAATTGGTAAATTAAAGGATTACATATACGGAGGGGATAAGGAGCATTAATAAATAAGGATAAAGAGCATTAATAATAGGATAAACCATTAATAATTGGATAAGATAATAAATGTGTAGGTAAGGAAATAAATGAGGAGAAAGGGCGGTGAAGGAGGGATATGAGCAAAGGAGACTTACGGATTTGGGGATTATCATTCGACTTGGTTTTTTGGGGGGAGGGTTCTCTTGGATTTGGGGAATTGGCTGGAGAGAGTTTGAGTTGGGGAGTCAGGCAAAGAATCATTACAGGGGGCACCGGTTTGCTGGAGGTTTTGGGCATGGGGGCCAGGATATCCATATGGTATCCTGGAGCTAGGAAGTTTTCCTAGTTGGCAGGGTGGAAACATGGTTTTGGGCAGTGTTTGACACAGTTTCAGCAACGAACAACCAGATCGACGGGGGAATTAGTATCAAGGAGAGGTTATTTATTTATTCTGTTAAGTAATTATTATGTTGTGGATAAAATTTTAATTTTTTTCGAATATCATATGCTCATATGTTGGTGATTGAATTATTTTTGTATGAGAAAGAATTATATGCTAAATTAGAATTAAATTTCGTATTTTTACGGCTACTACAGTGATAGCTACTCTCATTCACAATAAGATGATTACAATGAGGCTCTGAAGGAATTTTTATAATAAAAAATAATTCCAAAAACCCTATACTTCCAAAAACCTAACCCTAGGAGATGAAGCGCCAAAATTCATGTGGGCCTCGTTTGGGTAAGTGAGTACATCAACTTCCCGAGGTCGTAACTTTTGCATACGATCTTCGTTTTAGGCGTGTGATAGCTCGTTGGAAAGGTATCATTGAGGATATTCACTTTTGGTGTTCAATAATGCCTTTGGTTATCATTGAGAACCTATATATCAAAAAACCTTCATTTGGGCCCTCAAAATGGCCCCAGAAGTTAAAAACTGCTAAAAATAGTAAATTGCCAAAATTGCCAGAAAATTGTTTTGAGCCAGTCGAAAAAGGTGTGTGGCCACCAATATCCACCTGGATCAATCCTACCTCCTTAGGAATCAATTGTCTCCATTGCGTTGATTTCTCGGGAGAGAGGGAAAATCATTTGTTGAATCTGTATCTTGGTGAGCTCCTTGTATTGCTGGAGACGTCGCGTTGCTTAGCTTGTGGAAGTTTGTCATCAACCTATTGAAGCTAAGGTTGTTCAGAAAGTTGAGCTACATGAGGGGATGATGTGCAAAGGGAATATTTGCGCTTTGTTGAAACCTTGTCAACCTGCTTCTGTTGGATAGAAGGTGTAGGGGGCGAGACTGTAGTGGTTGCAGTGTCCTTCTGTTCCCCTTCTAAATAGATTATGAAGAAGATAAATTTTGCAGTATGAGATACTACTGTGTGGCACTTTTTAGGTGAAATAGTAGTCAGAAGTACCTCTGGTATTCTATAGAGATGACCCCCCAGAGAAACAATGACATTGCGGGGTCGAGACTCATAGACAACATGGTGCTTCCACATATATGGTTGGCCCAAGAGAACATCACAGATATCCATTGGGGAAACATCACATAATACCTCATCCTTGAAGGGCTAGATGTCATATGACAATCAACACTGTTGGCTAACACGAATATCTCATCCTTGGCAAAGCCAACCGATGTTGTATGGTTGCAGGTATGGTGTTGTCAACAATCCCAACTGTTTGATGACCTCTATTGAGATGAGGTTCTTCTGGCTTCCACTATCAACAATAAAATGAAGCGGGTTCCCCTTCACCCACATATGTGAATGAAAAAGGCACTCCCCCTCTTCAGGATCTGCTGGTTCTTCTGGTTGAATTGTTGCGGTCACGAAAATAGTAGTGGGGTCTGTGTCAATGATCTATCCTTTACCAGTATTTTCAGAATTAGATTCTAAATCAGGGTTCAACTCCTTGTCTTTGATCTCAGCCACCAATGATTTCTTTAAGCGACATTCATCAGTGTAGTGCCAAGGGATTTTGTGGAAATCGCACAATTTTCTGGTGTCCTTCTTTGTCTTCCCGTGGCCCTTCTTTTCCTGTGGCTTGGACTGGTTTTCGGGAAACTGTTTGTTATGGATATCTTTGTCATACTTTGGTTGTTAAGGATTTGTAGACCCTAACTCCCGTTTGTTCTGGTGCTTAAATTTCTGCACAATTTTAACAGCATATCGTTTGGCAACACCGAGTGACAAGATGTCCAGAAATTCCATTTTAGTTTGGATGTATCTGTGTAGAGCCCAACGGTATTTCAAAACCAAATGTCGTTCGGAGTCTTTGATACCGAGCTTGGTGCGCAAGGTATGGAAGTTATTGATGAACTCTGGAACTGCTTTTCCCCTCTCTTTCCATAGTGTGGTCCATCTCATGTACTGGTCCTCATAGTTGCCAACAGGATAATACTATTCCTTTACCACATCCACAAAAAAATCCCAAGTGGGTTGAGCCCCATATATTCTAGACTCCTCTGTGGAACGTTTCTCCAAGTAAGTCTCCCACCAATGTTTGACATGAGGGAGAGATTTAAGGAGTGCGAAGGTGATCTTTTCTTTGTCTGAAAAATTGTGAACAGAGAAATAACCTTCTAGCTGAGTTAACCATTTTTCTAGGGATTCTACATCTATCTATCCTTCAAATACAGAAATATCAAAATTAACTTGTACCTTTAAAGGAGAGGTGCCTCCAAAGTGTCCTCTTGATGAAGATTCTCCTGTTTCTATCATCGGGCGTGGAAGGATGTGGGAAAAATTCTTCATCATTTCCTCCCTCTGTCGCGTGAGAGCTTTCTCAAGCAACAGATTGATAGGATCGTCTACTCCATCTTTTTTATTTTCTTCCACCATTGAGGGTTTCCTGGGTGTGCGAGAGCGACTGTCTTCAAGAGAGACAAGCTCAAGACCCAACTTGCTATACTCGGACCTCGTCAGGGACATGCACTGATTTTTTTAAGCGACATTCATCAGTGTAGTGCCAAGGGATTTTGTGGAAATCGCACCATTTTCTGGTGTCCTTCTTTGTCTTCCCGTGGCCCTTCTTTTCCCGTGGCTTGGACTAGTTTTCGGGAAACTGTTTGCTATGGATATATTTTTCATACTTTGGTTGTTGAGGATTTGCAGACCCTAACTCCCGTTTGTTCTGGTGCTTAAATTTCTGCACAATTTTAACAACATATCGTTTGGCAGCACCGAGTGACAAGATGTCCAGAAATTCCATTTTAGTTTGGATGTATCTGTGTAGAGCCCAACGGTATTTCAAAACCAAATGTCGTTCGGAGTCTTTGATACTGAGCTTGGTGCGCAAGGTATGGAAGTTATTGATGAAATCTGGAACTGCTTGGCCCCTCTCTTTCCATAGTGTGGTCCATCTCATGTACTGGTCCTCATAGTTGCCAACAGGATAATATTGTTCCTTTACCACATCCACAAAAAAATCCCAAGTGGGCTGAGCCCCATATATTCCAGACTCCTCTGTGGAACATTTCTCCAAGTAAGTTTCCCACCAATGTTTGACATGAGGGAGAGATTTAAGGAGTGCGAAGGTGATCTTTTCTTTGTCCAAAAAATTGTGAACAGAGAAATAACCTTCTAGCTGAGTTAACCATTTTTCTAGGGATTCTACATCTATCTATCCTTCAAATACAGAAATATCAAAATTAAATTGTACCTTGAAAGGAGAGGTGCCTCCAAAGTGGCCTCTTGATGAATATTCTCCTGTTTCTATAGTCGGGCGTGGAAGGATGTGGGCAAAATTCTTCATCATTTCGTCCCTCTGTCGCGTGAGAGCTTGCTCAAGCAACAGATTGATAGGATCGTATGCTCCGTATTTTTTATTTTCTTCCACCATTGAGGGTTTCTTGGGTGTGCGAGAGTGACTGTCTTCAAGAGAGACAAGCTCGAGACTCAACTTGCTATACTCGGACCTCGTCGGGGACATGCACTAAAAAAAAATAATCAAGAGCAGTCTGCTCTGATACCACTGATCCAGATGATTTTCGGCACAAAATGAGAGCTGAGATATAATGAATAAATGCACAGAGATATCATGTATATACAATAATATAGCAAAAATATATCAGATATGCAACCATAAACACAGATATACATAAATACACAATTTCTATTAATGAAAGAAATGTACAGAGATTGTAAAAATACAGAGTGAAAGACTTGCTAGAATGGTGGCAGCTTATCTCTGAGAAGAGATGTGACGGTTACTCATATTCGTAATAAGATGATTATAATGAGTCTCTAAAGGCATTTTTATAATAAACCAAAATGCCAAAAACCCTAGACATCCAAAAACCTAACCCTAGGAGATGAAGCGTCAAAAGTCATGTGAGCCCCGTTTGGGTAAGTGAGTACATCAACTTCCTGGGGTCATAACTTTTGCATACAATCTTTGTTTTAGGCATGTGATAACTCGTTGGAAAGGTATCATTGAAGAGATTCATTTTGGGGGATAAATAATGACTTTGGCTATAATTGAGAGCCTCAATATCAATAAACCTTCATTTGGGCCCTCAAAATGGCCCCAGAAGTTAAAAACTGCTAAAAATAGTAAATTGCCAAAATTGCCAGAAAACTATTTTGAGCCAGTCGTAAAAGGTGTGTGGCCACCTATATCCACCTGGATCATCCACCCACCTAATCCAAATAGTTTTCATACACCTTTCATCTTATCAATTTTAGTTTTCATCTTGGCATTTGTTTTCTCTCTTTTCGGGTCCTAAACGTTTGGGGTTGTTTTGAGGCCCTAAACAATGTTTTTTGGGCCCGCCACAATCACATTGTAGAATAAGGTAGAGTGTAATGTCATGATGTGTATTCCTCGAATATACCTTTCCAATGGGCTATCGTGCGCATAAAACAAATATTGTATGCAAAAGTTATGACCCCTAGAAGTGGACGTACCAACTTACCCCAACGGGGCCCACATGAATTTTAGTGCTACATCTCCTATGGTTAGATTTTTGGATGTATAGGGTTTTGGAATTCATTTTTGATGTAAAAAGGCATTTGGAACCTCATTTTACTCATCTTCTTGCGAATTAGCACAACCGTCACATCTCTTCTCCAAGATAAGTTGCCACCATTCTAGCAAGCTTGTTTCAGTCTACATTTTACAGTTTCATCATATTTCTTTATCGAATAGAAGCCAAGTTTTATTTTATCTATTTTATTGTTCATTTTATCTCTATGTTAATAATATATATTTTTATTCATTTTGTTCTTCTCATAAAATCTAGATCAATGGTATTAGAGAGGTATTCTCCTTGTCATTCTTACTGCATGTTCCCGACGAGGTTAGGGTACAAAGAGTTGGGTATAGAGCTTGTTTCTCTTGAGGAAATGAGATATATCATGCCAAAGAGACCTTCCATGGTGGGAGAAAAGAAAGACGATGGGAAAAGAGATCCTTTCAAATTGTTTCTTAAGGAATCCCTCGCATAACAGAGGAACAAGATGATGGATAGTTTTGTGCAAATCCTTTGACAACTACCAACAAGTGACACATATTCATTGAGTGGAAGCACCACCCCCTTCAAGGTAGAAATCAACTTTTATATTTCTATATTTTAAGTTCGGATAGAAATAGATGATGTAAACAAATGGTTGGATTGACTAGAAGGGTATTTTTTTGTCCATAACTTTTCCAATAGAGAAAATAGTACGTTTGTGCTCCTCAAAGTCGTCCCCCATGTCAAATATTGGTGGGAGACTTTATATGAGAAAAAGGAAATAAATGAACCCTAATTAGTTACATTCGCACTCACCTGGGAGTCCTTCAAGGATGTTATTAAGGAACAACACTACCCTGTTGGAAGTTATGATGAATTGTATACAAGATGGACCACACTGCAAATGGAAAGAGACTAACAATGCCAAAGTTCACAAATAGCTTCCATAATTTGCGCACCACGATTGGTATCAAATATTTTGAGAGACATATGGTGCTCAAGTAATTTATAAGTATGCATAGATGCATCGAGATAGAGATGGAGTTTCTAGACATCTCATCCTTGGGAACGACCTATCAATATGTTGTCAAAATGGAGCAGAAGCTTAAACAAAAGATGTGACAGTTTAGGTCTAGGAACCCCTCACATCAGAATTAGGGAAAGGGTATCCCCAACATACAGAAAAAAGGATAGATAAAATATGGATAACCTCAATACAACCATTCTAAGCCGCATACAAAGAAGGACAATAGAAAGAGGACGAAAGACACCAGGTCTTCCAGGATCTTTTCATCGAAGTGACTTATAAACAATTGTATTAAATGAGAGTAAATTAAAGTGCACCATTAAAGAAGGAAAATATCAATAATGAAGAGATATAATGTTAGGGACCTAACCCCTTACGTAGGTATAAAAATGTATTTCGATGTAATAAAGGTCAATATTAATAAGGCCTTGCAATAAGGTAGAATAAATCGAATGTAATAAGACCTAATAGAAGCTTCTGCTTCTAGAAGGATCTCCCTCTAGATGGTTCTCTGGATAGACATATTTCGTATAAATAGGAGTTGAGGGTATGTGAACCCTAGCTTGGATATTATTGTAATAGAGATCTGCTCGACTGGAGGTTGCCCCCTCGAAGAGGCCTGTGAACATTGATCTCAGTAATCGAAGTGCTCTTTCTGTTGTTATTATGTTATCATTTCAGTATTATTGTGGTGTTATTATGGTTATATTGTTGTTCATCTGCCATTTCTAGCATTTTATTTTTCTTCTGCATACTTTTTATATCTAGAATATCACAAGTGGTATCAAAGCACTTTCCTTGGCAGAAAATTGTGGGTTAATTTTTTTTTCAGGGTAGAGACGTGTTTTGGCATCCTTAAGCCACAAAGATCTGTCATTATGTGCATAAACCCACGGTTGAGGGATTCATACACGCAGGAAATACAAGTGGTTCCTAAGCGCACATCTGTTGGCCACCCTTATAACCCATGTTGGTACCCATTCGAGTGGTAGCACATTAGACAACAACTGTGTACAGATCAACCTAGATTTCCTTAAGCCCTCTATAGATAAACCGATCGATCGCCTGACTGTTATAGTGCCATCGAGAACAACACTCAGGAAGATACTCTCTAATACCTAGGTAGTCAGGTAGTACGGCTAAGGTCACGATCTAGCCTCCTTAGTTAGTTCCCTGAGATATTGGGTCGAGTACTACTGTTAGACCACACACGTATATCAGAGAGCTATAGCATAGGGAAAACCCTTATCTGTAGAACCCTTGAATACCTAACCCTTGGGGATGGAAACAAAAAAATTAAAACAAACAAGATCTGTTGATGCACAACTCTGTTCGGGTTGCCAAATTACTACACATTTCTTCCTGATTAAGCATTTGGGCATTTCATCACTGCAGTATTCCAAAAAAAGTCTGGAAATTTTTGATCCATTATTTGAGACATATTCCATTGGATTTATCTCTTCTCCCTTATCACATTCATACATATCATTTTTCAGTAAATTTTTTGACCCCACTCACCTCGTTTTGGTTCCCTTGTCATCATGGCCCATACCCGTAGCCAAGACTTGGAAGCTCGCTTCAATACCTTGCAATCTAATTTCACAGAGACCCAACAAGAAGTGAAACAGCTCAGTGCCAATGTTTCCACCATCAATACAACCATGCAGTCCTCCATCGCTGCCTCAATCAAGGAACTCAAACAAGACATGACTACCCAGCTTGAATCTATCGTTTCAATGGTCTCCACCAAGTTGCATATCCCTACAGATCACCCTTTATCTGACCCACCCCCACATATCGAAGCTGAAACTTCCTCTCATTCCCATAATTTTCAGCGCCATCACTTTCAGCATGACCTACGGCTTCCACGAGTGGATGTGACCAAATTTGATGGCTCGTATCCCACTCATTAGGTAACCCAAATGGAAATTCTTTCTCTTTATACGACATTACAAATGGCTTGGCCAAACTTTGGTATGGTATTCTCCATCTAGATCAAGAATGTTGGCAATGGTGGCAATGGAGAAAAATTTCTCGTCAAGGGTATATTGCTTGGACACACTTTGTGGCATATATTTATGAATGCTTTGACATTGACACCAACCATTTAAGACGTTTGACAAAGTTGAAACAATCAGGAATAGTGGAAGAATTTATAGTTTCTTTTGAGCGCCTAACTTTTCAGACAAAGGGCATGTCTGATGCCTTTTTCCGAGAATGTTTTATCAGTGCCCTCAAGGATGCAATTTGTGCCCATGTCCTAATGGATCAGCCTCAGAGTTGGGTGGAGGCTACTAAAACAGATAAAGAAGCACACCAGGTTGTATCTTCTCAAAACCGGAAACCCCCCTTTATTCCTCGCACTAAACCAGTAAATCCCACTATTCCCTCTGCTCCACTAAAGATCCAAAAATTGACCAAAGATGAAATGGTTGAACACCAACTCAAAGGCCTTTGTTATAATTATGATGACAAATATTTTCCGAGCAACAAGTGTAAGGAACAAAATATTTGTATGGACATCTCAAAGGATGTTTCAGAAGAGGATGTTGAAACTCCTCTTATGTTTGAGTCACCTGAAACCACGTACATAGCCCCTCCCTCAGAACCTCCTGAAGTAGAATCGGTCATTTCCCTAAATGCTCTCACTAGTTTCTCTGGTCCCCAAACTCTCAAGCTAATTGGTTACATCAAGCATAAGAAGGTCATCATTCTAGTTGATAGTGGTAGCACCCATAATTTTATTCATCTCCGCATTGCCCAAGAAACTCATTGTTATATCCATGCAGTCAACAATTTCCAATCATGATTGCCAATAGTGGCTCCATGAAATGTGGAGGGCATTGTAAAAATGTCTGTCTCCAAATTGGTGACTACCACCTAGAATATCATATGTTTGCTATAGACATGGGTGGTTGTGACATTGTGTTGGATGCAGACTGGCTAAGGAATTTGGGTCCCATTCTCATGGATTTCAAGGAATTAACCATGCAATTCGACCAGGAGGGACAAAAATATAAGTTCCAAGGAATCATCGTCGGTTCACCGGAGATCATTAGTTCCCATAGCATGGAAAACCTACTAAAAAAAGGTCATTCTAGGTTTATTGCCCAACTCCATGCCATACACGCAACTGAGACACCCTCTGTGTTGCAAGACCTCCAATCCATCCTCTCTAAACATCAAGTGGTATTTTCCACTCCCCAAGGACTCTCGCCTTCCCGTGGTGTTCATGATCAGTCCATTCCCATTATACTAGGAAGCCTCCCTCCCAATATTTGTCCCTATCGTCACCCCTTTTCCTAAAAGAATGAAATTGAGAAAATGGTTCAAGAACCACTCAACACAGGCGTTATCCTCCCTAGTACAAACCCCTACTCTTCTACTGTGGCCATGGTACTAAAGAAAGAAGATTCTTGATGCATGTGTCCTGACTTCCTCTCCCTCAACAAACTCACCATTAAAGACAAATTTCCCATTCTTGTCATTGATGACCTCTTGGATGAATTGAGTGGCGCCCAGTTCTTTACTAAACTTGATCTTCATTTTGGCTACCACTAGATCCATATGAAAGAGGCAGACATTCCTAAGACTTCCTTTAGAACTCATGAGGGCCACTATGATTTTTTGGTCATGCCCTTTGGCTTGTGTAATTCCCCCTCCACCTTCCAAAGCCTCATGAATCATGTCTTTCGCCCCTTTCTCTGTCATTTTGTCTTAGTTTTCTTTGATGATATCCTCATCTATATCAAAACTTGAATAGACCACCTCACTCATGTGGATCGATTTTTCCATCTACTCTCTCAACACCAATGTTTCCTGAAACAATCTAAATGTGCTTTTAGTGCCTCGGAAGTCGAGTACTTGGGCCATCTTGTTGGCAAGCACAGCGTGAGGGTGGATCCTAAAAATATTGAAGCTATGAAAGATTGGCCTCACCTAAAGACTCTCAAAATCTTGCGAGGATTTATGGGCCTAACAGGTTATTATCGCAAGTTTGTTAAGAAGTATGGAAAAATTGTGGCACCTCTCACGACACTCCTAAAAAATAATTCTTTCACTTCGACCCCAGCAGTTCCTCAACCTTTTCAAACCTTGAAGATGGCCATGTGCACCACTCCATTCCTTGCCCTTCCTGATTTCATAAATACCTTTGTCCTGGAATGTGATGCTTTAGGGAAAGGTATTGGCATTGTCCTTATGCAAGAAGGTAGTCCTTTGGCCTTTACCAGCAAACAATTGTCTGAATGAAATTTGGAAAAATCAATCGATGAGAAGGAAATGTTGGCTATTCTACATGTCATTAATTTGTTGCACCCTTATCTATTGGGGCAATGCTTCCAAATTAATACAGACCATCAAAGCCTCAAGTATTTTATGGAACAACGCATTTCCTCCCCAAAGCAACAAAAATGGGTGACTAAGCTATTTGGATATGATTATGAGATCATTTACAAGAGAGGCAAAGACAATGTGGTGGCCAATACACTTTTCCAAAAATATGAAAATGAAGGATCCATTTCTTTCTCTCCTTCATTGTACCAGATTGGCTCCAAGTCGTTCGCCATGAATGGCTACATGATCCCAAAAGTTCACATCTGATACAACAATTGCAGTCCAATTCTCCAGTTTTCCCAGGTTACTCATGGCTCCATGATGATCTTTGATACAAAGGTCGTTTGTATTTAAGTAAATAGTCAAAACTTAAATCCATGATGCTTTTTGAGCTTCATGCTACACCCACAGCTGGGCACTCCAGGTTTATCAAAACCTATGACAGGGTCAAACGTTCTTTTCTCTAGGATGTTATGAAACAAGACATTCGTAATTTTTTGGTTGAATGTGATGTGTGTCAATGCAACAAGGGAGAAACAGTCAAATCTCTTGGCACACTATAACTTCTTTCGATTCCACCTGCTAGTTGGAGGGATATCTCTATGGATTTTATTACAAGCTTACCTAAATCGGGTAATAAATCATTCATCATGGTGGTAGTTGATTCTCATTTATGTGCTCTTCAACACCCATTTACAACATCCACAGTGGCTCAAATTTTCATTGATCAGGTCTTCAAGCTTCATGGCATTCCTCATTCTATTGTTTATGATCGCGACCCAACTTTCACCAGCAATTTTTGGCAAGAACTATTCAAGCTACAAGGCACCCAATTACATCTCAGCATAGCTTATCATCCCCAAACGAATGGTCAAAATGAAGTTGTCAACAAGTGTTTGGAAACATATATGAGGTGTTTTGCATCAGAAAAGAAAAACCAGTGGGCTCAATGGTTACCCCTAGCTAAAAGGTGGTACAACACTTCATACCATACAACTACATGCATGAATCCTTTTGAAGCGGTCTAGGAAAAAATCCACCTTCAATCCTCTCATATTTCCTAGGTGTCTCGAAGTTCTAGGTGGTTGACCAAATGATTACAATTCGAGAGGCTATTCTTTGTACCCTAAAAGATAATTTAGTCATGGATCATAATCACATGAAGCAACAAGTATATCAAGGTCACTCTAAACATCAATTTGCATAAGGGGATCA
>JZKD02S2116860.1:22227-37197 GCA_000966675.3 Picea glauca
CTTCAATGCCTATACTTCAAAATGTTGCAGGATACTTCAATGCCTAAACGAATGTATATATTTATCATATTTATCATACTTCAATGCCTAAACTATGATGTACAATTCCTTATCTCATTTGGGGTATATTATGATTGCACCAACAAAAGTTTCAAGTGTTATGTTATCCAACTCCTTCTTTGTATCAAAGGTTCCGCCATTATGTATCATGCAAAATTTGCTTTGATTTAAAATGAAATTGCAAGTTTCATTAGATTTAATATTGATGCATTACAATTCTTTCATGTCAAAGCTTCAGTTACTTAGTTTTCAATTGCAATGAATTGAAAGGTTATACTTGCCTTTTCTAATGTGCATTGAAGAGACATTTCATTCCTAAATAATTTTCTAACCCCATGAATTACCTCGGTTCAATTAAATTATCTTGGATCAACCAATTTACAACGAATTTTATATTTCTTAGGTCAATACAAAATTCACATCCTCTAACTACAAAATCCATACAAAGCAATAATTGTTTTCCAAGCTCATATTTCTTCATGTTGGCTTGCAATTAATTGTGGGTTAATATGGAATTACCATATTACAATGTAATATGGTAATTCCATATTACATTGTAATATGACATTACCATATTACAATGTAATATGACAATGCCATATTACATTATAATATGGGAATGCCATATTACAATGTAATATGGTAATACCATATCTCGTGTAAGTTTTTTTTTTAAACTTAATGCCATCGTCGCAATATCGACGATAGTTCGTCGGAAAAAAATGCATTTTGACCACCGTGGCAATAGCGACGAACTTTCGTCGCAAGTTGCCACAGGTTTTCGTCACACATATAGAATCTTTGTCGTAACTTTGGTCTTGATGAATCAATGTCGTCGCTATTTCCATGGGTATTTGTCGCAAGTTGCCACGGTTTTTCGTCACACATACAACATCTGTGTCGTAAGTTTTTGACTTGTCATAAATTTTCGTCACAATTGCGATGAAATTTCGTCGTAATTGCCACGGTTGTTCAATGTACTTGCAACGAGGTTTCATCGTAATTGCGATGATGCATAGGGTTAACCGAACTTGAAGGTGGTGACACGTGGAGAGATAATTTCGTCGATGTTTCCACACACACCTGGATCATCTATAGAGCGGCGAAATTATTCCGACGAAAAAAAAACTCGACTTTCGTGGAAATTGCGACAAATAAGTGTGGCAATATCAACGAAAAACCATCGCAAATTTGGTCATATGTACTAGTCTAGTCTCTCAGGAAGTTACAAGAGTGAACTACCACCTAGTTGAGTTAACTAGTCAACTAGTCTTCAATTAACTAAATGAACAAAGAGTAGTGAGGAGTTAAATTGGGAAATCAAGGGTAATGTGCCAATCTGGTGATGATCCCAAGGAAAGTGTGCATTAGCTGGTGATGATCCCAATGTTGCATGGTGACAAAACCAATGCAGCATCTAAACTCAACTCAACTAGTCAAACTGAAGTGTCAACTGAAAGAGAATATTCTCCAGGTGGAATATTCTCCCCTAAAATATAGGAGACTAGATAATGACTAATTATGACTAATAAACAAGGAAAAACCTTAGGATAAATAAATCCTAGGTGTGTGTGAAGTAACTCCAACACAAGTCCACTTATGGACAGTCCAAGAGTCCAACTGAGTAGTTAAGGGAATACAATAAAATCATTAAATCTTGGAGTTACTTTCAACCTTAAATATGGTTAAAACATTAAATATTTTAACCTTCTCTTCACCAAATTATACAATAAAATCCCCAAACTAATATGCCCCCAAAATCAGGTAGTTTTCATGCATTATTATAATGCGCTACCTTCTCCTTACCGTCATAGACTCTAAGAGAAGGATATTGACAATCTTGGGTCCTCTCTTCATACTTCTCTAGAATATGAGGAGAAGTTTGAAAGAACGGGTGTCCCTAAAGGGGAATCAGTCAAGCAAACAGATATGTCTTCCCTCTTTCAACTCGTGCAAGATATGAATAATAGGATGATAACCTACGAACGAAAGGGAAGTGTTTTTTCACCTACCCCTGGGGCATCTTCCTCTTCCTCAACGCTTTTTAGGAATGTTGATGAAAATACTTTTCATCCAAAGGACATTATGTCTCGTAGTTGGTGTAACTTCTGTGAAGAAAATCATGAAGAAAGTACTTGCGAAGTTAAGAAAAATTCCAGAGATAAGATCTTTGGCAAAAGGCCCGATACCACGATCATTTTTTTATATTGGGTTGAACCAGAGGATGTTATGGTAATCAATACCAGGAAAAAAACTTACACAGCCAAGGGTAAATATGACCCTCCTCGTACTTCTTCCACACCAAGCTCATCTTCTTAAAGTACTGATACAAAAGCTGTCAGAGTTTTGGATAATCAAGGAGTGCCTTCCCCTCTTCCCTCTTCTAAATATAATATCCTTAATCAATTGACTAATATCGAAGCTGATGCTACTCTTTTAGACATGGTTGTCATCCATGAACAACAAAAACATCTCAAAAACTTTATGGAAGGTAAAGTTTCTACCATAGCCAATATTTTTGAAGAGTCAAAAGAAGAGGATTCAACTGTAAATAAGATAGATGTAAATAATTTTAGGAACCCTGTAAAAAATCCCCCTCTTTATATTTTTGTAAAAATTATGGATAAAATAACTCATTTTTTCCTAATTGATGGTGGGTCTGGTCCAAGTGTAATGTCAAAAATTATCATGGAAGAGCTTGGCTTATTGTGCACTAATGAAAATTCTAGAATCATCTCTCTTATAACAGTTTGCAATAGTCAACTATAGGCGAAATCAAGGATGTAACCTTAGTTCTCTACACACACCCCGAGATAATAACAACCCTCAACATCCAAGTAATCGATATGCCAGTGAACAACTATTCAATTATTTTAGGAAGAGACTGACAAGCCTTAACAAGTGGATATCTTTCACTTGACGGAACACATATGTATGTCCCTTAGAACGGAAAGAATATTATAGTCCTCAGGGAAGGAAGAATTTTATTATACATAGAGAGTGTTCCCCAACCTAATGTAAATTATCTTGAAGAAGAATTGGGAGTATACTCTATATTTGTTGATGAGGGTGACACTATCCTTGAACTAATTGATTTTGATAATGGCATGTGGCACATGCATTTCGATGGCTCATGCTCAAATGAAGGTAATGGAGCCGATATCATTTTACATTCTCCTATAGGTAAAATCCACAATTTTTCTCATAGGTTAGAATTTACTTGCACAAACAATGTCATTGAGTTTGAGGCCTTATTGTTAGGCATCGAAAATGCATATAACCTTGGTTGTGGCCACCTTACAGTTATTGGTGATTCTGAACTTGTGGTGAACCTTGTACGTAAGATTTATTCGCCAAGCAACACGTTGCTTAAACTCTATACCCAAGTTGCTTGGATGCTCATTTCAAATATGTTATCATTTAACATCACTCATGTTAAGAGGGAACTTAATTCAATGGCTGATAGGTTAGTTGTGTTTGCAACATCTCATACCTGTCATCTTTTACCTCAACGACCTGATTGTATGTTCCAATCTCTAAATCGTCCTCACATCCTCGATAACATAGAGTCATGGTAAGTTTTCGTGAGTGATGAAAGCATTTGTGCTTTCATACAAAATGAACCATTTAAGCCTAAAGAAATCATATCTATTGAAGATGACAAATTTCTTAAAGGCTTGACTCCTCTCGAAAGTTCATTTTTGTCGAGTGATGTAGGAAACAAAGAGACACATAAGGAATAGGAGTCAAAAATTAAAGTGGGTGATACCATTTCCTTGAACCTTGGGACACCCGAATCTCCAAAGATCATTAAACTAGGTGCCCAATGTTCTGATGAAGAAAAGGAAAAATTCACTGAGCTACTTCGTGAATTTCAAGATGTTTTTGCATGGTCATATGAGGATTTTCATGGTTTTGATCATGTTCTCATACAACATTCCATTCCTATCAAGGAAGGGGTAAAACTAGTTAGGAAAAAACAAAGACCTATTAACCCTGTGCTCGAAGCTACTATTAGGAAGAATTGGAAAAAATATTGAAATCTGGTATAATCTTTTCAGTTAAGTATTCCAAGTGGGTTTCAAATATGGTCCATGTTCAGAAGACTACTGGCCAGATTAGGTTGTGTGTTTATTTCCACGCATTGAATATAGCGAGTGTCAAAGACCATTTTCCTCTACCTAATATGGAAGCGATTTTACAACAATTTGCAAGGTCACAAATGATGTCCTTACTTGATGGTTTTTCTAGGTATAATCAAATCAAGGTAAAAAGGACTGATATGTATAAAACCACCTTTAATACACATTGGGGCACATTTTCTTATGAACATGTTATCACTCCTAGAGTCACTCCCAAACTACAAATGAGAGTAAGCTTGGTAACATAGAAATAAAAAGACTTTATTGGTTTTGTGGATCAAGAAAAAGAAAACAAGGAAGGGAAAGGACAATATGCTATTGTAAATCAATGATGGACCATTGGTCTATGAAGTCAAGCAAACACCCTGCTCATTAAATGAAATCAATCTGCATATCAGATAAAAGTTTGTTAAATAGAAGAAGAAAAATATAACACAAAGAAGAGCATCCATAAAGCAGAGATCCTCTCTACATAAATGAATCCAAGGTACTTGAATGTAAACAGTGACTAATATACAAGATACATCAGATCCTTAGATGCTCAAGAATCCATTAATAAAAGGAAACCATGATCCTCAAGGTGTAAAATTCATTCTAGTAAGAAGAAAAATTAGAAAATAAAACAAGAGATACAATCTGATAACACAGATATCATGAACCTTCAATAACATAAATGTTTACAAAAACAAAAGCCCCTCAAGGTTACAATGATCACAGGCAAAGTGCCTCCTACATCTCTCTCATCTCTCTTGCTCATGAATCCAACCTCCATGACCTCTTGTACAATGAATATATAGCCATATAGGTCCTTTACATCTCACCCATTCAAACTCCAACCCCTTTCCCAAAATAAAAACAACTACAAACAGGAAATGACACGTTTTAACTAAT
Source organism: Picea glauca (assembly GCA_000966675.3). Lineage (NCBI taxonomy): Eukaryota > Viridiplantae > Streptophyta > Pinopsida > Pinales > Pinaceae > Picea > Picea glauca. Next base: position 27,321 of record JZKD02S2116860.1, read on the forward strand.
TTCCTGCTTTTCAGGAGGCGAAATTATGAAAAATAGGCTTCCAAACACCACTTGTAATTATCAAACCATAACATCTGTGTAAAATATGAGAATGGTTATTTTATATAAGCTCGTTATGAATAAAAATTTCTCTCATTTTCTTTAAATTCATCTCCATCTGGACGCAACAAGTGTCGCAAAAAATGTCTCAAACAGGAAATCACGAAAACTGAAAACATAGGTCTCAAAGATTATTTCGAATATCCCAATCCGTGACACCTGTGTGAAAAATGAAAGAGGTTAATGTTCATGGGTCCGTTCTTGACAATAACCTCCTTCATATTTTGAAAATTCATCCTGGTTCACCCAAAAATGATCATGGAAGTCAGCTGATCAAAAATATCATTTCAACAGTCTAGAACAGAGTTTCTGTAACACATTATGTAGCACCATTTCTATGTCTAACATATATCTAACCATAACATATTTTGAAAAAATGAGAGAGATTTTTTTTATTTGGTATGTGATGAACAAAAACCTCCTCCAGTTATCAAAAATTCCTACCTATTTGTTCATAGTACAAGTTTTAAGTTAGTCACTCAAAACTTGCAGAGGCTTCCTTGCAAAATAACTCAGCAAATTTCGGTAGCGTCGAATTGTGTAATTCACTCTCTGTTAAAATTTTGGTAGTGCCTTCCTTGTGTGACTAGTTGTTGACATGTGTTGTTGATGATGCACATGTTGATAACTGGCAGTATTAGAGATTGATCCCTCGGGCCTTTATTAAAAAAAAGACAATTTTACATCCATGCTTCTCAAAGACTTCAACTTTGGTAGCGCTCTGTGGAATTCACAGCACCATCGTTTCACCAGTCTTAGGAGATTTTGGTAGCACTTTCAGTAGTGACTTTCCAAGAATAGATTTGACTAATGTCTTACGCCAATTTTGTAGATGCAAATTCTTGTGCTAACATAGCACATGCATTTTGGCTTGTCTAATGCAGGTGCCACTTTTCAAAGAGCTATGCAAATAGATTTTGACAATCTGATCGGTAAAATTATCCAAGTTTATCTTGATTATTTCACTGTTTATTCTAAGAACCGGTTGGACCATTTTGGTCATCTTAGAAAAGTTCTCATGCGTTGCAGAAAATTTGGCATTTATTTAAATCCTTCCAAATCTATTTTTGGTGTCACGAAGGGCAAGCTCCTCAGTCATATCGTTTATGATTCAGGAATAAGCATTGATCCCTAAGGATTACTGCGATTCTAAACCTTCCTACCCCCACTTCCAAGAAAGAAGTTCAAGCTTTGATGGGCATTATCAATTTTGCCTGTAGTTTTTTTTTCTGATTTTGTTGTCATGGTTAAACCAGTTCATAATCTTCTAAAGCAAGATCGTTATTTTTCTTGGACATATGACGTCGAAAATGCTTTCCTTAGGATTAAGAAAACAATCATTTCCACACCGGTTTTGGCGAAACTAAATTTTGAGAAAGATTTTATCATATATACCAATGCCACTGAGATATCAATTTATGCTATCCTCTTACAAAGTGATGACCAAAGAAATGAAAAACCCGTAGCATACATGAGTCAGAGTTTATCAAACGATGAAATCAAGTACTCTTATATTCAGAAACATGCTTTTGCTCTTGTTAAGGCTATAGAAAAGTTTCTCCGCTTTATTTTGGGCAAACATACATAGGTAAGAGTCCCTTTTCCTGCTGTCAAGTTTCTGCTTTCACAAACTTATCTTTCAGGAAAACTTGTGCATTGGCTTGCCAAAATTCAAGAGCATGATTTGACGATCATGAATTCAAATACAATCAAGGGACGAGACCTAGCTCTTCCTTTATCTCAGCATCCTGAACCAAGTGAAGAACTTGACGATCAAGATAATCCTCTTTCAACTCTGTTTTATATTGAAAATCAAAATCTTGTTATATCCGAACACCCTTGGTATAAAAATATGGTTTATTATTTGCAGTATCAAAAGTGTCTGGATTAACTGGATCCTCATCAGAGAAGGAGACTCCGTCTGGAAGCTTCCAAGTATATCATTTTAGGAGACTTTTTGTTTAGAATGTTTGTTGATGATTTATTACTTTGATGTGTGAATGATGAAGAAGCACAAAAACTATTACATGAAATTCATGGATCATCAGTTTTTGTCGTTCACATTGGTGTCCATTTTTCTACTAAAGCTACTGCATTTAAAAAAATAAGAAATGGTTACTATTAGCCTTCGATATTTCGGGATTCCTATAAATTCGCAATATCTTTCAACAAGTGCCAAAAATTCGCCAGGAAATAACGCTTTTTTGCCATGCCCTTACAACCTGTCCTCCCGTATTTCCCTTTTTCTAAATGGGGCCTAGACTTTATTGGTCCTATCAATCCTCCGTCTTCCACGGGGCATATATTTATTTTGACAACCACTGATTACTTTACCAAGTGGACCAAGGATGTCCCTCTTAGACACGCGCATGATGAACATGGAATTTCTTTCCTAGAAACTAATATCTTTTCGAGATTTGACATTCCATTAGAGATCATTACAGACAATGGCCCAACATTCATTTATGCAAAATTGACTCAATTTCTGACTAAGTTAGGGGTCAAACATTTCACTTCATCTTCTTATTACCCTTAGGGAAATGGACAAGCTGAGTCCACTAACAAGAATCTGGTTAGGATCCTAAAGAGGACCATATAAGATAAACCTTGCCAGTGGCATACACTTCTCACTTACGCTCTCTGGGCAGATCACATAACCACCAAATCAAGCACATGCTTTACTCCTTTTCATCTCATATATGGCCAAGAGGCTATTTTTCCTACTGAGCTAGAGCTTTCCTCTTTATGGTTGATGCTACAGATTGAAGAATTAAATTCTTCCAATGTTCCCCAAAGGATAAATGCATTGTTATCCCTAGAAGAACAAAGGAATTTTGCTTTGGAGAACATAAAAATAAGGAATCAAACTGTGAAAAAGTATTTTAACAAACGAGCAAAAGCTATTGAATTCAAGATTGATGAGAAAGTCCTACTATGAGACTCAACCCATGTTGTGAGAGGAAGACATTTTAAGTTCCATAAACTATGGCTAGGTCCTTTCAAAATCACTTTTATCCTATGTGAAAAATCATACCTCCTAAAGGATTTGGAAGAGTGGTTGTTCTCTTACAGTACTAATGGTTCCCACTTGAAACATTATATGGAATCAACTTGATCGTTAAACGCTTGTATATAAAATAAAAAAAACGATGTATATAGTCTTTTGTTTTACTGTTTCCTTTTTACTTTGGCTTTTTTATTTAATTTTTTTTTTTTTATCATAAATAAAGTCTCGATCAGGTTTTTCGTAATAATTTCATTCTGTAAATATTGTTGATCAACGGAAATAAGATACACACAGTTTTCACGATGTCCTCCTTTCAGACATCGTTGAAATTGCTTTTTGCTTTCAACACTGTTGTAGGATAGTTGTTTTTGTCTTCTTCCCTATTTCTGCTATCCCTTTCTTCCCTCCATCCTGAGATCCAAAAGAGCATATCAGAACATTCTACTTGAAACTTTAAGAAGCATTATATGTTACATATTGATCGAATGTTATGCATACAGGACCAAACCCCCTCATACATACCACTTTCCATGAATTATTCCCAAAGTCTCATCTCATTATTTTCCTTAAACCATTGTTTTCCCCCTGTTGCATAACTATTATCTTGATTAGTTTTTTCTATCATCTACTTCTACCGGTCTGCGAAACCAGACATTCTGAGTTATGAATCTGTTAGAAATAAATTTCCCTGTGGAGTCTCCAGTTGTTGATGCCCAAAAGCGCAATGTGGAGTACCTGCATGCAAATTGGTTGCAATGCCTTATTATTTATATACATACATATTGACAATATACTAGATAGGTGGGACCTCCTTGTTTAAATCATGGTAAAAAAAAAAAAATGCTTCTCTGAATTGCGCTCATGACAAATTTACAAAACAATTCTACAGTTTGAGAAAAACACAGGAGTTCGAACAAGTTTTCACATATAACCAATGATGATAAGGGCTGGAAGTTTAAAAGTCAAAAGAAGGTTTGAAGTGACAATCACTTTGGTTATAATTGCTATACAGCTACTTTGGCATATGGTTAAAATTCGAACTTCAACTCATACACACATTGGTTATGACATTGTGTTTATGGCATTTTGTGCTCATTGTATTAGTTATGTTTGGTGGACAAGATTTATGGTTTATGCAATTGTTTTGGGTCAATTCGATCTTTGAAAATTGAAACTTGTTAGAAGTGAATATGGGACATATATTGTATGGTGGTGATATAAAAACTATGGTGTAGGCGGTTTTCATTTCAAATTGGAAAAGTGGAAGTGACATGATTTGAATATGGTTGATTAATGTGTTTAATGAAGGTTTGGATGTGCTCCATCCTAGATATGGTTGATAGAAATTAATGAGAGGGTGGAGAAGAGACGTGCATTTACTGCACGCCATTCTTACTCCACCTGAAGCTCACCACCCTCACTTTGATGTGCATTTTGGTTGATGTGGTTAGTTTGCCTCTGTTTCGATCGGTCGTTGGGAGAATAGAAGGAGAACTACAACCATAAGGTTTGCTCTATACTAGTGAGATACTTTCAATTTTCATTCATTCTGAGTTTACTAGAAGGCTTAATCCTCTTGATGACAACACGGTCTCATTGAAGGCAATAGGATTCAAAAACCGAATCACATATTTCAACAACTTGTTTTAAAGGTGTATGATTTATCTTTGACTGTTTGTGTATTCTTGTTTGTTTATGAATTGAATTTCATGACTGATAAAGAATATCTTGCAGAGTCAAGTGAACATTTTGTGGCAAGTTGATCCAGATCTTTAGCTTCAGTTTTCTTTTTGTTGTCATAGTCTGTTTGTATGGTTCCCATCGAAGGCTTCTAAATCTGACTTTGGTCTCTACCCTCGCAGGGGTTTGTAAAGAGAACTCAGTTATGTATCTCATAATGAATTAAATATAAAAATTAGATTATTGTTTCAGTCTCACACGCGTTTTAATGATTTGGTTCACTCTTTTGCTTTTATCTCCATGTACACATTCTTGTAATTTTTGTACACATTTATGTAACTTTTGTTTAAATTTTATTTCTTTTGCACTGTTATATATAATACATAAACCAACCTTGGTCCCTTGTACTTAATACATGTGGATTAAGCAATTGTTTTTTAGGCTATAAACCACGGGTGACATTCCCAAATATATTGTCTTAGCCCTGCAAGATTTGAAAATGTTTGAGTAAGGTTACCTATATCTTTTCCTCAACACTTGGGAAGGTGGCAAACATGTCCAATTTTTATTTCTTTGGGTCCCAAAGGATCGTCAAACCGCTAGATGCACCCTATGAATCTATCGCTTCTACCTCACATTATTTCCATACTTTCTTTGCCATCTTTATCATAGTTTCTTTATTGTAATTTGTTTCCTATATCATTACTATCTCAACCTTTTCCTGAGAGATCCTTTTTTCAACATTTTGTGTTTGGATGGAGCATTCAAGCCATGCATATTCCGTGATATTAGCTTCATGATATCACTTATGTTGGGTTTTGAAGTACCTTTCCGGGAGTCCTACCATTTGGCCTGAATCAACCAGGTGTGCTCTCGTTCTTCTATCGCCTAGTTGTATGGTTTTTTGCCTCTCCTTTTTTTCTTGTTGGGAGTTTTCTTTAGGATCTTCAGGGGATTGGTTTTGATCTCGAATCCACCTGATGTGCTAGTGACGCAGACCCCCACCTCAGAAGTTCCCGCTTGACCTCCCAGCCTATCGATCTTCAGTTTCCTTTGAGCCGAAATGAATCTTTGATTCCCAGCTAGAATCTTCAACACGTATAACCACAGGTCCTTTTCTACACTCTGCATGCGCAAACGTGCACTAGACGCGAGCCTCCACTCCACGTGACCACTTGCGCGACCACATGCTTAACCCAAAATGGACATGTCGCATTTCACGATGTCGAGACTTCTGTTACAAGGCACCCTGACTCTTCCAAGTCCTGAAATTCTGAAATGGGATAACGGTCTCTAGCTCCTCCCTTAACTCTTCACCGATGTGACCCTCGGTTGCGACCTAGGGCCCAACTTTTGGCGCATCGATATTTCACGTATCGAAGATTTGTGATGTATCTTTCTCCCTTCGCTCGATAGCCGAAATCACGATATTTCTCCACCACAAATCAACAGTCCCAAACCTTCGATGATCTGACGATCTAGATTACATCGGGATTTCGTGTATCGCGACTTCCGGGTAGTTGTTTCCTCTACACTTCCGACTCCCGAAATGCCGAAATTTCAAAGCGCCAAATCAATGACTCTTTCTCCTCTGGATCTAACGACTTCTATCCCTCCTGATCTTGCGAGTGTTGAAAGACTCTCGCCTCTATCCTCCCTACAAATCCACTGGGTATGACGGTCCACGGGTATCGACGTTTCTCCCTCCGAGAGTTTCCACCGTCCATTCAAGTTCTCGATGTTCCTAGCCAAATAACTTAGCGTCTTTCCTCCTGAGCTTGATTTCTTCAAGGTGACTCCAAACCTCGTCCTTCCTTCGAACTCTTCAAAGTCTCTATCCCTCCTGAGCTTGGTTCTTGCTACAAACTCAAGGATTCTAGGGAATTCTTGCACATACTCCTTGCGACCTTTACGATAATCATTGATTATATGATGTCTTCCACCTCTGTGCACTCCTTGCGACAGAAATCCTTCGACCACTCACTTGGGTTGGAAAATTCTAAGACTTCAACCGGCCCGCGCACACCTTGCATGACTTTGTACTATACTTGCACTTTTTTTGGTATGAGAACAACGGTATCCCTCCTGATATTTTCTGAGATAAACTCAGAATATCGTCAATGCACTCCTTGCAAGAATTCTCAGGAAGAGAAACAATTGAAACTTACACTGTCCCTCACACGGACTTCATACATTCAACATGAAATTTCAGATACACACACAACATTGAAACAAATGTAAACAGAGTATATAAGCAAGTTGTAAACATACCATTCAATAGATGCAAACAGTGACCATAAAAACACCATGAAATTGGATCAAAGAATTCTTATATTAATTTAAGTGCTTATGTACATTGATTCAATAGCGACAATTATCTTCTAATACAACTTCTACAATCTATGTTCTTCTCTGCTCTTTTATGCTCTCTTGCTCTATAGCTTCTAAATACTATGAGAATAATGATACAATACAATACATACAAGGGAGGTTTCTCGAGTTTTCCCTCCTACAAACTCAATCTATCTAATCGAATTAAGGCCTACATCTACTTTACATTCACTACATTAAATGCCTACAACTGATAGATGAGAGAAAAGGCTCAAGATCTACGTTACAATCCCCAAAACATTTAAGGGAAATTACATTCTTCCAGCTATTACATTAATGTTTCATCTTTTAAATTCAAAACGTTTTCAAAATGTGCGTTGGTACATATCCAGTTGTCCTCCACTTGCGCTTGCTTGCGATGCTTCTGCATCATACTCCTCTGGCTGAAAAAATCATGGACTCCTATCCATGAGCTCTTGCACCGTCTATCCATGTTTCTAGATATCTGTTTCACTTTCCCAACTGGCATCCTCAATTGGGTGTCCTTTCCATTTTACCAAATATTCAAGATGTGTCTTCCTCCAGGTCTTCTTGCTAACTCTCTGATCAATGATCTTTTCCATATATGGATTTTCAACTACAGGCATCTGTTTGACCCACTGAAATTCCTTTTGATTCTCTTGTCCTCCTGCTTCATCTATTCTGTAAGGATACAGATCTACTACGTTGACTATGGGTGATATGCCCACACCATCTGGAAATTCTATCTCATAATCATTTGCCTCAAATTTTCGTAAAATCTTACACGGCCCTATCGTTTTCATCTTCAGTTTATTATATGTTCCACTTGGGAACCTTTCTTTTCTAAGGTGTGCTAAAATCAAATCTCCCACTTCGAATTGAAGCTCTCTCCTGTGTTGATATGCTCTGCGCTTGTATTCCTAGTTGGAACTCTGCAACCTCTCTTTAATCTTACTGTGGAGCTCCTGCATCTATGCTGCAAAATATTTCGCTCCAGCACTTCTGAACTCGCTCTGCTCTAAGTCTCTCAACTCAGACACTCCCCTTGGATGCATTCCATACATTATCTGGAATGGGATTTGTCTTGTGCTCCAGTTAGGTGAGTCTTTATATGAAAATTATGCTTGCGGAAAAACCTGATCCCACTGACTGTGATGTTCAACTACTAAACTCCTCGATAAGTCCCCCAAACTTCGATTTACTACCTCAGTTTGTTCATCCGTCTGAGGGTGATATGATAAGCTAAAATATAAATTTGTTCCCATCTTCTTCCATAGTGTCCTCCAGAAATGACCAACAAATTTGGTATCCCTGTCCGAAACAATACTCTTGGGTAAACCATGAAGTTGAACAACTTCTTTGAAAAACAGATTTGCAATGTGTGTTGCATCACTGGTTTTATGACATGGAATGAAATGTGTCATTTTTGAGAATCTATCGACTACCACGAATATGGAATCACAAGATCTCTATGACCTCGACAGTTCTAACACAAAATCCATGCTTACCATGTCCCATGGCCTCTCTGGTACTGGCAATGGTTGATACAATCATGTATTATGTCTTTTCCCCTTTGCGTGCTAGCAAATTCTACATCTGTTGACAAATTTATTGACATCTGTCCTCATCCCTGGCCAATAATATAAATTGTTTAGTTGTTCAAATGTTTTGTCATGGCCGAAATGTCCAGCCAATCCCCCACTATGTTTTTCCTTTACAAGGTTTTCTCTCATAGAGCTCTTCGGGCTACACAATTGATTCCCTATAAATAACAATCCATCCTGAATTAAATATTCAATCCATTGGCTTCTATCTCTCAGAACTGGATTCTCACATGCTTCATAAGCGTCCTTGAAATATGAATCATCTTTGTACATATCCTTAAAGTTATCAAAACCTAAGGTCTTCACACGCAACTCCTGCAGAATCAAACATTTCCTGTTCAATGCATCAACAACCTCGTTAGCAGTTCCAGAAATGTGCTTTATAACAAAAGTAAAGTTTTGCATAAATTCAACCCATTTTGCATGTTTCTGGTTCAATTTCTCATGTTTAGTTATAAATTGTAAGGCATGGTTGTCGCTATACAAAACAAACTCCTTCAGAACCAAGTAGTGCCTCCATTTCTTCAGTGGTTGTATGACTGCATAAAACTCTTTATCATACATGGAATATTTCATCTTGGTCTCATTCAGCTTCTCACTGAAGTATACAATTGGTCTATTGTCCTGACTTAAGACTGATCCAACCGCGAATCCACTTGCGTCACATCTGACTTGAAATGTTTTACTGAAATCTGGTAGAACCAGAACTGGCTGCTCGGTTATCTTCTCCTTTAACAACCTGAAACTTCTTTCTACTTTCTCTGTCCAATGAAAAGATTTATGTCTTTTCTTGACTGTGTCCATCATTGGTGCACTAATCCCACTAAAATTTATGATGAACTTCCTGTAAAAATTGTCTAGTCCATGGAAACTTATGACTTCAAATATATTCCTCGGCGATGGACATTCTTTGATCGCTTTTACCTTCTCAGGATCTATCTTCAACTTATTCGAAGAGATTACAAAACCCAAATAAATGAGTTATGTCTTCATGAAAGACGACTTCTTTAGATTTATCAACAACTTCTCTTGTTGCAACCTCCTCATCACTAGAGTTAAATGTCTCAAATTCTCTCCCTCGGTCTTACTGAAGATCAGTATATCATCAAGATACACAATTACAAATTTTCCAATG
>JZKD02S2116871.1:0-11863 GCA_000966675.3 Picea glauca
AAATGGAAATTTCACAGTTAAAGGAAATGGATGTTACTCTAATAGACAGGTGGCTAGTGAAGCCCAACTTAAAGTTGCAATCATTTAAGTTTACTGGTAAGGGGATTGAAGATCGGCTTCCAGAAACTCAGAGAAAATTCTATTTATTTGAAGGAAAGGATCTTCCAAAGCCTCCCAGAAATTTCGTACGTCTTGAAAAATATATTGAATGTATCAAGTCAAAAGAAGGAGATACTTCAGTAAAACAATGATGTATCATTTTGAAAACTTATATTATCTAGGTGATAGGAAAATAAATGATAATCATGCAAACGGTTGAGGTTTGCAATTCTTGTAATTGTTTTCCCCTAGGAATTAGAAGATCACTAACCAACAACCATCAGGGATCTGGTATAAATATAATTTCAGCATATTGAAGAAAGGCTTTTCTTGCAGGCATTGTAATGAAGAATTGGAAGATATTTTTGAATTAATACAAATACATATTGAAGATTCCAGATCTGGTCAAGTTTGAGTTATGTGTTTCTCTGTTGTTTCATATTTTTCATATATATCTTTAATGAATGCTTAACAACAATTTAGTACAACCTCTACTGTGGTAAACAAGTATTCTTGAAATTTAATCGTTTACAACTTTTCCTCTGTATCGGCTATCAACAAATATAAGGCCTGCAAATGTTTTAAATTTAAATATCATATGCTTCATTAAGAGTTTTTCCTGATCATTTCCTTCTCCTGTCAACAAAGTGAGATTCCTCTTTAATTGATGCCTCACCTGTTTGGCAGCTTTATGTTTTCTTTTCACTTCATACATATCCCCTTTTTCAAAATTTAACTCAGATACCAGAAATATCCTTTGGTTTCGTCACACTATTAATTCAAGGTTTTTTGGAGTTCGTTTTACATGTTTTGAAGTAGAAATAGTGAACTCTTAAAGAAAACACACGATTTTTCCCTTTCTATCCTTTCCACTCATGACTGTCCCAGTCAGAAGACAACCTAATATCAAACCTGGTCTATCGGATCAAATGAGTATTTCTTTGAATTTATTTAACACCATACTACAGACAACAAACAACCGGGTTGAGTTAGAACGCTCATGGGCAGTTATTGAAAGGGACATTAGCATCCAGTAAAACTGGGAAGCTAGACAGAGATTGTTAAGAAACCAACAATAACCCTTTTCATATAACGTACCTTGTTATCCTTATCCCTCTCTATCTTCTCGGATTCCTTGACGGTTTAATTTAGAGCCTTAAAGTACAAACTCAGGAACAACAGAGCTGATGATGGTCATTCTGTCCACCGATGTGAATTCTATTTAGAAACTTGTCTTTACCTTTGGCACGTAAAACCTTCTCTTTTGAAAATACTCGTCTCTTTGGGAAAATACCTTTACCACTTACACATGTTTTGATTCTGACGTCCCTTCCTGACTCCAAGGGACAACAGGCCACTTGCTGACTTCGACCCATTAGTTGATCAGTACCTAACCTCACATGCTTTGACACACAGACCATGACTTGACTAAGACTGAATCTAACTGAAAAAATGACGGCGCTAACAGTTGGCTCCAACAGGGATGCTATCCTCCCAGTGAGGTGGAAAAGAACAACAGACTAGGTGCCTAACCATTGGGCCTTATTCGACCTCTAGAATCTGAAACAACGAAAAAGAAAACACATCCTAGACCTTTTGAAATAGTTACGACTAGACTCAGCATAGACTTAGGGCATTCACTCTGAGCTTCAATATTTTGCTGACATACTGACTCAAAATTCCTTCTTTGAAAACAAAAAATGAGACGGCTATTTACAATGACATGAGAAACTAAATGGACCTTACTGAACCATATAGTGTTTAAGGAACCTATCATTTATCGGCCCCCCGCCAGTGGAATCTATATTGATTTATTATAACAGATATGCGTTGTTCCCGTGTTACGCACTGATCGTTAAGGGTATCGTCCAAAGATGATCAAATTTTCCATGCTTCCCCTTGTCTTTGTTCCTCGCATCCCGCTTTAGCACCAAATCATCCACCTGGAAATCCTCCTACATAGAGTGCTTGTCGAAAATTTTCTTCATCCTGTCTTGGTGAAGCTGTGATCGGTTGTAAACATGCTCCCTCATCTATTGCATGTGAATCAATTGATTTATCCTTCTCTGAGTGTCATCTGGCTCGGCCTCTTGTTCTTGTAGTAACTTTCTAATGGGAAACCCCAGTGAGGTAGGGAAAATTTCATTCGCGCCATATAAGATTTGGAATGGAGACGTTGAGATGGAATTCTTGGTAGTGAATCTGTCATCCCATAGCGCATAAATGAGTTTCTTATGCCAGGCCTTCTTGTTCTCCTGCGGAAGCCTTTTAATAATCCTGGTTAATATTTTTTTGGATGATTTCGCCAATTCGTTACCCTATGGGTAATAAGTAATAGAATGTCCTAGGGTTATATTGTAATCATTACAAAACTTTTCCATTTTATTGGACTTGAATTCGGCTGCATTATCCGTGATTATCTTGATAGGGCACCCAAACCTAGACAAGATGTTTGTCTCCAGAAACTGAATAATGATCGTGTCGGTACCCTGCCTTGTTGGAACTACTATGATCCATTTTTTGAAGTAATATGTATCCATAAGTATCCATCTATGTTGTGCCAAGGATGGCATATGAATCTCTCCGATAAATTGCATGCCCCGTTGCATGAATGACGCTTCAACCGAGATTGGTTTCAGCAGCAGGGGTTGCATCTTTCTCCTTCCATCAAATATCTGGCACTCGTGGCAGCTGGATACTTCCATGTATACATATGTGAAAATGTTGGGCCAATAATAACCCTCCCTTAATATTTTATGCGCATTGGTTTTCCAGTAGTGATGTCCTCCGTAGTAGTAAGCAACTTGGAAATATCCCTACCGGATATTTCCAATACAGGGAGTTATCTAAGATGTAGAAATTAGTAGCCTTTAGATTTAAGAACCTGGGCTTGGTCTTACTTAACCCTGGGGGAGATTGCATATTCTTCGGCACATAAATGACATCTACATACCAAGATGAATCGATGAATTTCTGAGACACTTGCACGTTTGTTTCTTCTTGAGAATTCTCTGACAGATCATCAATGAAGTTTATTCCCAGAACATCACAATTTGACTGCGCCATCATTTTTGTAAGGCCCTGACCCTTAATCATCTTTGCGGGCTTGATTTCGTGGTCATATTCTAGCATGACTGCGATCCACTTACCTCTTCTTCCCGCAGGGTCAGGATGATTCAGTATGTCTTTGATTGAATTGTTGGGCACATAAGCAATAACATGGGAATGTAGTATGTAAGTCCTGAACTCCTTGAGGGATTTCACCAAGGTGTATGCTTGTTTCTCCATAATATCATATCTTGGTAGGGAATATCTCAGCGTCCTACTGAAGTAGGCTATAGTATTTTCAAAATTATGTTCATCCTTTTGTAACAGTATGCTAGCGATGGTATGCTCTGAGGCGAATGAGAACAATATGAAATCCTTCATAAAATCTGGGCTAGCCAATACAGGAGATTTGGTCAACGCAATCTTGATTTCTTCAAACAATCTCCTGGCTTAGGGGTTTCGTTTGATCTCATTTCCCTTTATAATCATGTTGGTGATATGCTTTATAATTTCTACCAAATTCAGTATGAACCTTCTCAATAAATTCACCTTTCCCAGGAAGGATTGTACCTCCTTCTTGCTGCGAGGAGTGTTGATTTTCAGGATTCCTTCTACTCTGCTGGTATCTATATTTATACCCTCCTTCGAGATGATTCTCCCCAACAGGTTCCCTTCTTGCATTCTGAAATGTGATTTTTTCGAATTCAAAGATATGTCGAACTTCTTGCATTTTTGGAAGACCTTCTTTAGATGCCCAAGATGTTGTTCGTCGTTGGAATACATTGTGATCTCATCATTCATCGTTGGAAGGTATCTCCATCATTCATAAGACCGAACAACATCTTCTCATACATGAATGTACCCCATGGTGTCGTGAAAGCTATCTTTTCCCGGTCATCCGAGTGTACCATGATTTGATTGTAACCTGAAAAACCATACAACATGGACATCTTTTGGGATCCCACTACCTTCTCTAGAATATAGTCCATCTTAGGGAGAGGGTAGTTGTCCTTGAGAGATACTCTATTCAAGTTTCGAAAATCCACGCACAACCTTATTTCATCGCTCTTTTTCCTTACATGAACCAAGTTGGCAACCCATTTCGAAAATCTTAAAGAAACAACAATTTTGGCTTCGAAGAGTTTCTTTACCTCTTTTTAAATTAGCGGCAACAACAGGGGATTGATCTATATTATCTTTTTCTTGAAATGTTTTTGGTCTTCTTTGAGAGGAATGATGTGTTGAATCACTTTAGTGTCATAGAATTTCAAGTCATCATAACTTCAGGAAAAAACGACGGGAAAATATTTCATGAGTTTGATATAGTCCTGTTTGACCCCCAGACTGAGCATCATTGATAATTTGATTATCCTTGGATTTTCTTGGGTCTCAATTTTGCAATCCTAGAAATCATCATCATTCGAAGTGATCTTGGGATTTCTAGCCACATCGTTTTCATCAAACAGATTTTCCAACACAACAAATCCTTTGGGGATGATAGTATTCTTTAGTTGCATTATGTCCCTTCCAGCTATCTGGTTTTGAAAAGGGTCATCGTGACCGCGGACAGTTGCACTTTCATCTTCTTCACAATAGCACTCATCATCGATGTTCACATTAGCGAAATCTTTGCTCATCTAGAGAAATATCTCCACCTGTTTTTCATCCTCAAACACCTGCCAATAATTGATATTATCAGGTACCGTCGGCCTATGTTTGACTTCGATCTCATACTTTCTGTTGGAGAAAATTGGAATTTTAAAAACAGAAGTCGAGGTGTCCAAGGCATCTGCAATTTGATTTTGCCCCCTCAGGATCGTTGATAAATTATACTCCTAGAATTATTCGAGGAGGTCCAGCACTAGGTTTTTGTATGCCCTCAGTCTGGGGTGCTTGGATTGGTATATACCTTTCACTTGGTTTATAGCGATCTTAGATTCTCCATGCATCACTATCCTCTCTACACCCAATTATTTAAAAATGCTCAAACCCAAAATCAATGCCTCATACTCGATCATGTTATTTGTACAATCGAAGGCAATTTTGTCCAAGCAGAGTTTTATGCCCACCTTGGGGGGGCTTATCCATCCATCGGCCCATGCTCCATCCTCGTTGATGGTTGCGTCGAAGCTCATGTTCCACAATTCTTTTTCTGCATGGTTCCTTGGTTCTGTGCATTCTTTTTCTCAACGTGCAACCTTATCCCTAACAGTCATGAGAGTCGTCGACTCTTCCCCTTCAAAATTCATGTCATTGTAGAATATAGAGGAGTTGATCTCGGTTTCAACATAGTAGATAGGGTGGTTTCTTGGTTGTGTCTTTCTACTCACCATGTATTTCAGAAACACTTCTCAGTACAGCCGTCTATCTTAGCTTAAGACGGGAATGGTGGTGTATGACATATCCATCTGCAGGGTTCCTTTCAATTTTGCGGCCCACGACCTGGATAGTAGCATGCCGAATTTAGGGGGAATTTCATCCACAGCTACATCCATAACCATATTCTTAGAAGGTATTTGGGACAGTGACACAACCAAATATTTGATCAGATCCAAACACTTCACTTTCCTCAAATCAAAAGAGAAAAGATCCTTATAAGACCTAGTGATGTCCAAACCTAACTCGTCAATGATCACTTTGGGCATGAGATTTTGTGGCGCACTTGAATCTAGCATGGAATTATGAAAAGTCATGTAATGGACCTTGAGGCTGACATAGAATGGGGGAACATCCTCAGTATCTCCCATTTCCTCCACTCGCAGACCAAACAAGATGGTAGGGTGGTCATCCTGGATGTTCAGGGTGTCGGGAGTCTCTCCCATATTTAAAATTTTAATAATTTGATCTTGATATTCTCCTTTCTTGATGAGCTCGTTTAAAGGAATGGAGATTTTAATTTTGGCCATTTTGTTCTCAAATTTAAAAGGGGAGTGAACTTTTTCTCCCTCCTTGATGCATGTCTCCCAGCTCGTTTATGGTGCTTTCCTTGGAACCTCCTCCTTTGACTTTCCCTTTTCAGTCACATCCTTGGTCAGGTTGTCTTTCTTTGGTCGCCTCATGGAAGGGGTATCCACTTGGGGTTCCCTTATGGGATTCATCTGCTGAGGTTCTGTAGACGTCTTTCTGCTCCTAAGGTTGTATTGGTTTTGGAACTTAATGATGTCAGTGTGATAACCTTTCCTGAATTCCTTTGTTTCACAAGACAGTGTGTCATCAGTCTCCAGCATAATAACATCATTTTCTCTCATGTATTGATCATGTTCTCCCTTCGTCAAGAACACGCGTGTGTTCGTGTCGTCGCAGCAATGCATTTGATCTTGGATCATCTAATCAAAATCTTTGTCTACGTAATTGTTCTGGAATAGGGACCTTATTTTTTGATGTCCCTGGTCTCTTTGTTCCCTCTACCTGATCTGCGGGACCAGACCTCTTCTCAGGTTCTAATTTCTGGGTTGGAGATCATGTTTTTCTCGGGTGGCAGGATTTTTTACCACGGACATTATTTCCATCAGCTTCTCCATCATCTTCATCATTAAGTCGAACTTGTCATCCGAGGGTCAAGAAGTCAATGGTTGCGCATCTCTTTGGGTTCTCTTCCTGCCTATGTTAAAGTTTTGTTTGATCTTTCCTGACTCCATCAGGTTTACTTTGACTTCAATTGCATCACTCATCATGGCATCTAAATTAGTATATCTTACCAACCTTAACAGCAAGGAAAAATCGTTGTCAAAGGATTCAGTGAATCGCAGTTGCACAGCCCCGGGAGGTGGCTGGACTTCGGTGGGGATTGAGTTGTAGACCCTCATGAAACGGGCCAAGAACTCTTACACCGTCTCCTCTGGTTCTCTATTCATATTGTTGTACTATGTTAGTAGTTTCAAAGGATTCTTTTTGTATCCCCATATAGCAATGAATGATGTTTCAAATGTGGCGAAGTTGGGGATGCTTGTTGCTTGAAGGGCCTTAAACCACTTTCTAACCTCCCCTGAAAGACTCTGCGCAAACAACCACATATTCACATCTTCATGATCCACCTCTTATAGATCAATGAAATCGTTGAACCAATCCAAGTTCTTTTGGGCATAGGTGTTTCCCTCGGCATCATACATATTGATCCTCTGGTTGTAGTTCTGGGGAAAATCATGCAGTTGGGATAGCAGGGAAATGGGAGTGAATCTGGAGGCCATTGCTCTAGGGGGGGTTGGGATTTGTGGGATGTTCTGAGCACAGACTATGGCAGCTTATGTGATTTTTTTGGTATCAGAGATTGAAACCTCTTCTCATCGAAGACGATATCATCCAAGATGGTTTCTAATTTAGACCTAAACAAGGTTTTCTCGAACAGGGTTTCAAAATAGAGGTCATCAATTCTTTGTACACTGTCCTTGGGTAAGGACATGTTTATGTCCAGGTAATAGAACGGGTCTAGCACCTCCTCCCTTTCCTTGTGCATAATTTTTTTTGGATCATGCATGGGCTCTATAGGGTTCAGGTCAGGATTGGCTCTGGTATAAATTGTCTTCGGAGCCAGGATTTATGATTCGCACTACTTTTTGCTACTGGTCTCTTTTACTGGAGTTGCTAGGGTAAATGTTTCATCCATTGTATATTTTTGTCCCACTGTTACCCTCAGGGGTCAACAGTATATATTTAGTCATTGTCCCAGGGAAAATTTATTCAATCCTGTCCCAGGCAATGGTGCCAAAATGTTAGTGCTCTATAAACTTCATTCGAATGAGAAAACAAATGACAGAGGAAACCTACAAACCAACTTTGAGGCCAGAAACTAGCCTTTTTGACCTGGAGAGGGATCTCTCTAAGACTTCGTCTCTGTACAGGTTATGGCTTTGAACTGTCGGCTAGATTTAACACTTTCGTACAATAATTCAGGTTCTATTGGCGAAATAAATCAATACCTTGGGCTATGGAGTCAATTTAAGAAAATGATAGAAACAAATGACTTGGTGACTGAACTTGAGAGGATAAAGGATAATTAAGCAACAGTCTTTCAGTTATAAATCGTCATGTGTGGTGAGAGAAAAACACATGAAGCAACTCAGAGCGTCATTGGGGATGAATTCAGAGTTCACTTAGAAGAAACACAGTCGTCTAAATGGTGCAAATCTAGAGCACCATACGGTTAATTCTAGATTTGAATAGCATTCTGATTTAGAAAAAATATAGATATGAATATAAAGAACACGGGAAATCATGTATGTAAAGAGATATTACAATACATCAAACTGCTACTATTAGAATATTTTCGTCAAAGTTTCAGGACCTTTGCATTAAGTTTCAATCAAGCTTGAAAGCTACATTCAATAGTCATTGTCTATACTATTTTTCCAATCAACCTGTCTTACATTGAAAAGACAGAATATATAGACAAGGGTGTGCCGCTCGAGCTACCATGCCCTCTAACTACTATCCCTAGAAATTAGGCTCTGGCTATTCTCTACTAGATGACTTTTCATATGGAACTTTACTAAAAATAGAAACTGACTAGACTCGATCGCACAATAACCCCATCTTTGCCATGATAGTTCAGTCATCAGCAAGATTTCATCATTAGAGAGTGATGTGTCAATGATTTTACTTTGACAGGGTATATATACAATCAAGTGTTATGTCAGACTCCTACCACCCATTGTAACGGCCTTGATTTTTGTCGTGCGAACATTTGTTGGAGCATGCATGTGGTGGGTAACCGCAGACTGTCGTAGTTGTTTCCAAGATGACAACGCTAGTTAAGGGACAAAGCCTTTCTTCAAATTGTCATGTGTCCAACGTAAGAATATCATTTGTAATATATGGGTCTCTAGGTTTGTGCGTCGTATGCTTTTCACATAGGTACCTGTCAGAGTCCTTACTTCCCGGTCGGAAACAGGACACGGGGAGACAAAATCTGTGCCATGTTTGAGAAGAAAAAAATGGAGTCGTTCAATTATGCTTTTGGCCTTATCTGATATTTTGCTATCCTAAGCACTCTCTTGAGAGACCCGTTGCACCTTTTCATATTAATCACTTGCCTTTGCAAAACCACGTTCCCTTTCAACCTCTTATGCGCACTGGCTAGAGTCACGTGGACGTTTTCCAGGGATGGTCCAAATTCCTTGAAGTTCTTTGAAATTCTCTCTTCTAATATCCTCTATGATTCACGCAGTTGGATGATTGTGTTTTGTGCTTCCTTGAGTTGTGTCTTGAGCCAAGTCACATTTCCTCTCGGCCCTGTGATGTTGATGCCTCGAGGGTCTTCTCTACAAATTGTTGTCTCAACTCCCTGTTCTCCTGGTATAGCTCAGCAATAGCGAGTTGTGATTTCTTTATTTGTTTCAATGGTTAATGAATATATGTGCCTTCAGTGTCTTTCCTTCTCCTTCTGTCGCAGGTTTCTCGACCTGGACCTTCGACAAGTTCCATTCTAATGATGTGCATGAGTAACTCTTCGACGATCGACTTTGTGAACGGATTTCTTGGGACTTGGACCTCCCTGGTATCTTTGTTCTTCCTTGGCCTGCCCTGCTTCTGGAGTATCAGTTGTTGGGGAGATGAGGTTTCCCATGTCTTTCCTTCCTCTGTATCCCTTCCTATTTCCGCCTCTGCACAGTGAGATGTTACTTTTTCTATAGGTAGAGGGGAATCTCCTTTTAGGTCCCTGGGGATGTTGGCTATGAGTAGAAAAAAATCCCATTTGTTTCCCAATATCCTCAACTCCTCAACTATAGAAATTTAATCAGCGATACATGAGATAGTTTCTTCTTCGGGTAGTTTTCTTCATCCCAGATGTTGTTTGCCATTTCTCGGAGGCTTTGGTGCAAGAAGAAAGGTAGATTTAACGGTCTCCTTCCTATGAAATGCATCAACAATCTGATGTGATGTGGGTGTATTCTGTCAAACCTTCCTTCACAAGTGAAATATTTCCTAATCGCTCTCAGGAGTTTCTGAAAAGGCTCCTGTAGATATCAACTTGGACTGCCTGCTTCGACTTTCCCATTTAAATAGTCTGGTTTGATAAATTCCTTGTAGCATAGCACATCCAAAGGCATGCCCTTAGACCACCTTTCACCACATGGAGGGTTCTTCGTTGTGGCTGACAGAGTTTCCTCTGTCACCTAGAATGTATTTCCTGCAATTACTGGACGGAGCCCGTTGAAACTGAGCACAAACTATTCTTCTAGTCTCACGTTGAAACCTTGTATTTTCTTACAAAAGAGCATGCATCCAACCTGTTCAAAATATGCTCTAACATCCAAGTCTTCATTTACCAATGTTAAGCTTTGAGGTTCGGGCCCCACATTTCTTCTACTTCACACACCTTTCCTTATATTCTGGGGTGTCTCCATGGTGCAACACATATTTGTTCTTCATGTGGTGGATCTAGCACAGACCCAATGTGGTAATATTGATTGACCCAATTTTTGACATTGTTGATGGCAATTGACTTCCTCGTAGCAAGAAACTCATGGATCATGGGAAAAATTACAAATAGTGCATAAACTTGGCTGGTGAACAGAATATATGCAGAGAAACTAGTATTTATAACTGGGTGCGTGAGGGATGGAATCGTGCTAGGGGACATTGAATCCATGGGGACTGAAGTTTTTGAAGAAAGACGAAGATTTTCATAGCACATACCCGCGACAAGTACACTTCAGAGCGTGTAAAGTACAGCTGATAAGCATTGTAGAGTATACGTGATATGAGCACTGTGATTTTTCTTTCCTTATGACTTCATAATGATCTGATGACGGTCATTGTGTCTGTCGACATGACTTCTATTTAACAACTTGCCTCGAATTTTGGCACGTAAAACCTTCTCTTCTGACAAGATCTGACTCTTTGGGAAAATACCTTTACCACTTACACATGTTTTGATTCTAACATCCCTTCCCGATGCCAAGGGCCAACCGGCCACTTGCTGACTTCGACCCATTTGGTGTTCAGTACCTGAACTCACACGCTTTGACACATAGACCATGAATCGAATAAGACTGACTCTAACTGAAAATATGACGGCACTAACAAGTTCTAATATATATAAACAGTTAAATCTCAAGTTATACGTATGCATCTTTAACTTTTAACTACATACAAATAACAATAAGTAAAATAATTAGTGAAATATTTGTTGAAGAGAAGTTTTCTCTTTTCAATTTGTGCCTTTTCTCTGCCTCTACATGTTGATCGTCGGTCTTGATAACTAGCCTAAACTAAATCCTCCCATCCTACTAGGAACATAACCCCTCCGGCTCCCTAGCTCCAAGAAATCATATTGCATGGCTCCCGAGCCCAAAATCCCAGCAACACCAATGCCCTAGTTAAAATCCCCAAAGAAATTTCCCAAAGAAATGTTTCCTTCCATTCCTCCCCTTTCTTCTTCCTCTTTTTCCCAATATTTTCCCAAAAAAAAAAATATCATCCTTCTCCAAGTCCCATCCCCTCTTCCTTATCCTCCTCTCTCGAATCCCCCTCCCTCATTCAATTCCCAACTTCCTTATCCTCTCATTAATTCCCTCACCTACCTTTAAATAATAAAATAACAAAATGATTCAAATATATTTATTTCAATAATTAATTTTGTTTAACTTAACAATTTATTATCATTAAGAAATCAAATTGGGTTGTTACATACACTCACCCTTCAAGAATATTTGTCCCAAAGTTATAGTAATTTACAATACATGGGTAATGATACATGATTCATACATCCATATCA
>JZKD02S2116871.1:16748-33351 GCA_000966675.3 Picea glauca
CCCTCGAAGAGGCCTGTGAACATTGCTTTCTGAATCAAAGTGCTTTTTCTATTGCTATTTCGTATATCATTTCTGTGTATTGTGAATATTATGCTGGATATTTTACTGTTATTCTTCCATTTCTATCATTTTATTTTTGTTCTGCATATTTTATATATCTAGTATCTTGCAAAGATTCAAACCATATCATTTATCGGTCGATGTTCACGACTTCAGCTATTTATTACTATCATCCCTTGGCTATTTCATAGCACATTAATCTGCATATTAGTTTATAACACAAACTCATACATATCCATACATTATTATCATGTAAGTTCATTTAATCATATCATTAACTCGGTATCCACATACCAACAACTTTAAATTTCAAAATTTTCAAGATAGAATTAGGTTCAATAATATCCATCATAATTCAAATAACGATAAACATTCATAGAATTGACATTAGCATAGGTCCATGTGTCTAAAATTTCAAGTGTATCATTAATAGTTTCACAGTTAATAAGAAAATAAAATACGATTAGGCCATAAGTAATTATAGTTGTCTAAGTCAAAAGGTGGCATTACATACATCCAACCTTTGGGAAACATATTCTTGAGGTGGTAAAAAAGTGAGGGATGATCTCGTCGTAAGGTCTTTGCATCCTCCCAAGTAGAAGATCTTGGACTATACTTGTCCTAATGGACCTTAAATTGGTCTACCAAATGATCCCTTAATTGTTGGACCCTACGGTCCAATATGCATAATGATTTTACCATGATGGTTCCCATGTCCGATACCTGCAATTCCTTCCAATTTAGTTTGTGAGATTCGTCAGCAACATAATGATCTAGAACAGATACATGAAAAACATTATGATTTTTATGCAAGTGGGATGGCAGTATGAGGTGATAGTAAACAGGTCCAATTCTCTCTTGGATTTTAAATGGTCCTATAAATTGAGCTGACAACTTTGTCTCCTTCCTGAACTGAATGGTACTCTTATTTGGCCTAATACAAATGAAAACTTGATCTCCCACTTTATAAATTTGGTCATTCATGTGTGCATCAGCATAAATTTTCTGTCTATCTTGTGCTTCCTTTAGTCATTTCCTAATCTGAATCACCTATTCTTCCATCTCTTGAATCAATTATGGTCCTATTGTCACTCGGTCTTCTAACCTTTCCCAACTCAACAATTTCCTACATGGCCTTCCATAAAGAGCTTCATAGGGAGGCATTCCAATTGAGCTGTGAAAATTGTTATTGTAGGCAAACTCTACCAAAGGTAGGTACTTCTCCCAATGGTTTTGATTATCAATAACATACATCCTAAGCATGTCTTCCATAAGTTGATTTACTCTCTCAATTTTCCCATCCGTTTCGGGATGACATATTGTGCTCAAGTTAAACGGAGTTCCCAACGTTGAATGCAAACTTGTCCAAAACCTAGAGGTAAATTGAGAGTCCCTATCTGAAATGATATTCTTGGGTAACCCATGCATATAGATGAATTCACTTACAAAAACATGTTCCACATCAGTGACATTGTAAGTGTCTCTAACTGGAATAAAATGAGCACTCTTGGTCAATTATTAACTATAACAAGAATAGCATTGTGCCTCAGTGATGTGAGTGGAAATCCCATAAGGAAATCCATGGAAATGACTTCCCACTTGGACATAGGAACATCATGCGGTTATAGGAGACCTGTCGGGTGGTGATGATCATCCTTCAATTGCTGACACTCAAAGAAATTGGTGACTAAATGGACTACATCACACTTCATGCCTAACCAGAAGAAAATCTTCTTCATGTCTACATACATTTTCTTCACACCCGGACGCGCGCAGTAAAGTTCTCTATGGGATGCCTTGAGTATGATGCTTTGAATATCCCCACCCTCGGGGATGTACATCCTTCCCTGATATCTTAACAATCCATATACTTCAAGGCTATATCCTTCATACCTGGGTTCTAACTGCCTCTCACTCTAGAGGGATGAAGTAACCTTTAAATACCAACTATTTCCAAGGAGTTTCCCCAACACTTGCTCCCTCAGATTCACCTTTAAGGGCACCAAGGACAAGACACATGGTCTCCTTCTCAGTGCATATGCAACCACATTCCCCTTTCCCTTGATGTACGAAATTCCAAAATCATACTCACTCATAAACTCACTCCATCTCCTATGATGGGCATTGAGATCCCTTTGAGTGAAGAGATGTTATAAGATTTCATGATATTTTTTTAGCTCAAAGATTCTCCCCACTAGATAATGCCTCCAAAGCTTCAGAGCTAGCATTACAGCTGCCAAATATAAATCATGAGTAGCATAAATATCCTCGTGTTGCTTCAAATTTCTTGATGCATATGTTATCACTCATCTGTATTGCATTAGCACGGCCTGCAATCCTTGCTTCGAGGCATCCTTGAATACCATGAAGTCTTTTTCCATATCTGAAACTCGTGGAATTGGCACACTGGTTAGTAACCTCTTAATCTCGTTGAATGCATTATCACATTCCTTTTTTCATTCATGTCTGACCCCCTTTTATTGCAAGGTGGTGATGGTTTTCGCTATCTTAGATAACCCTTCCACAAACCTTCGATAATAACCAGCTATCCCCATGAAGATTCTCACCTCATGAGAATTTTTCGACACTGGTCAATCCATAATGGCCTTCACCTTTTTCGGGTCCATAGAAATTCCCTCACCAAAAATGATATGACCTAAATAGTGAATATTTTCCTAGAAGAAAGAACACTTCTACAACTTTCCATACAACTTGTTCTTTCTAAGGCATGACAACAC
Organism: Picea glauca; assembly: GCA_000966675.3. Classification (NCBI taxonomy): domain Eukaryota; kingdom Viridiplantae; phylum Streptophyta; class Pinopsida; order Pinales; family Pinaceae; genus Picea; species Picea glauca. The sequence goes on from JZKD02S2116871.1 coordinate 19,547, forward strand.
CACTCACAAGTGTTCCTCATATTCTTTTTAATTATTGGAATAGATAAGGATATCATCAATAAATACCTATAAAAAGTGGTCTAATTATTTTTGGAATACACCATTCATGAGGCTCATGAATATTGTTGGTGCATTGGTCAAACCAAAAGGTACTACAACGAACTCGTAATTCCCAAACCAAGTTGAAAACGCAGTTTTAGGAATATCGCCTTCCTTATTCCTTAACTAGTGATACTCTAATCACAAATCAATTTTTGAGAAAATCATTGCTCCTTTCATATGATCAAAGAGATCATATATCCATAGCATTGGGTACCTATTTTTCATTGTAGCGTAGTTCAAGTCCCTGTAATCTATACACATTCGTACGGAACTGTTGAAACAAATTTTAAAGTTTTTATCTTTAAGACTAAAACCTTCCTTTTTTGGGTTTCGACTTTTCATAAAGCATAACCCTTGCTATCATTTCCAAAATCCCGATACTGAAATCCCGACAAGCTTTATTCTTTATTCTTTAAATAATCGAAGGCAAAAAAAACCAAATTTAGTGTTTTAAAATTCCCGACGTGCATTCTGTAAATTTGTTTTTTTAATCACGGTAATTTAAACCCTAAAGGAGTTGATTAACTTTTTTTAACCTTTCGAGATTCAGGTCTACTCAAAACCATATGTTTTACTTGCATATTGAATCACGAAATCTCGATCCCCGGTTTCCCGAAAGAATGGCAGTTAGTTTTTAATGCTGATTAATTAATTTACTAATTCAAAAGTTAAGGCCTAACTTAATATCATCGTGATTTCACAATTTCAGGAATCGGGGTTTATCGATGACATACCTCATGTATCCATGATCCTCGAAACCCTAAAAGAATGGAAGTTAGTTTTTAATCCCGATTAATTAATCTACTAATTCAAAAGTTAAGGCCTAACTTAATCTCATCGTGATTTTGCAATTTTGGGAATCGGGGTTTATTGATGACATACCTCATGTATCCATGATCCCCAAAACCCTGAAACGTGAAGTCTCGAACCATAATCATCTTTTAAACTAGACTAAATCTGTTTTAAAAACACGATTAACGGTAATTAAACTTCTTAGGTATTTTCTTATTTTCGGTACCATTGAATGAAATCTTTCGAATTTTGAATCTTGGATTGCCAAAATACAGCTGCTATTAATAAATAGATAACTGATAAATGCTGCAACACTAATGGGTATCTCAGAAATATTCTTTGCATTAAATGTAATTGATTACAATTCAGCTGCGTCAGTATTTTCGTCATAAAACGAGTTTAAGGCGAATTAAAAGTCTGTGTTCCAAAAACCTATGCTTGTTCTATCTTTCAAAGGTAATTAGCATTCGGCCAAGCTCATACGCTTTTTTTTTTGTGACAGGTTTTCCATCTAACATAGAGCTAAAGGCATCTCAAAAGAAGTCCTGGCCAATCTTCCCTGTACATATTGGGAAATTTTCATTGCAAAACCTAGGCCATTCTAAAGTGGAAGCTGGAGCACTAGAAGAAGTTAAACTAGTAAATATTGAACATAAAAAACATGACCCTTATCAACTAGTGAACAGACATTTGATGGAATGCAATATGAAAGCTTATGAACATGAAAAGTTTGTTTATGATGATATATTCAAAGAGGTTAAAGCCTATGAGGAGGTATTAAACAGGGTGCGGGCCTTATCAACCAACTTATAGACTGGTTTCGTGTCCTTCCAAAGTCACAGGGGAAGTTGTTTGCAAAATATTTTGTAGGGTGAATCCATGACCCCCCCTCCAGAGCAGGAAGGGCCACCCCCAGGTTTTGAAACAGATTTATAGGATACAACAACTGCAAAGGGAAATATGAAAGAGATTGAAATGCCTTCACAAGAAACAGAAGTTCCTCAGACAAAGAAATCAGAGTCAAGGAAAGATAAGGAGTTGGAAACATCCCCAGAAATCCATGAGGATTTTCCCAAAAAAGTAGGAGGAAGGCTATCCTGAAATAGGAAATGCATCCCAGAGGAGACATGATGATAAAAAAGCACAAGATCATTGTAGATGGACAAAAACTTGAAGAAGGGGAATTTGCTACAGAAATAGCAGGCACAATGGGAGCCTTAGCATCGGCAAATTTATACTATGTGGGTAATTTGAGAACTATGTTGCAGTAGAAAGATTAGATGATAACTCAGCTACAAAGTCAATTGAAGGAGACTGAAAGAAGTATCAGTCGGGAGATAAACAAGGGTCTAGAACGAGCCATATTCAATGACATTCAAGAGATTCAAAAACTGAAAGCAATCTTAGATGAAGCAATCCTGGAAATACAGGCCATTCAAGCACATGTCCTACAGCAAGAAGAAATTAATAGAAAATTACAAAATAAGATTAATTCCATTCAAAATCAAGTGGTAGAGCTTGAAATATTCCAAGCCCATGTGTTGGAAATACATACAAAGATAGAAAAAGAGCAATAGGGAGTATTCGTTAAGCTAGAATTTATTTAGAATTACTTTCAGGAAGCAAGTAAATCCTTGGAGAGTATTCTCCTGAAAGAGAGAGAATTGAAAGTAGCCAGAACAACTTTTCAAAAAGCAATGGCTCTTTCAACAAAAGAGGAGGTCGGAGAGACTCAAAATCTATTTGTTTCAGAGAATATTAAAGGTGATCTAATGCTCAAAGTATGAGAGGAAAACCTCGCAGAAAACAAGAGAATAACCAGAGAGGTTAATGATGACTATCAAGGAATTTTTTACCTTTTAGAGAAAGCTTCATTGAACATTGGAAGAAACAACTATCCAGGGTTGTTAGGAGAAATTAACATTGGTAAGCATCAGTTAAGATTCAAGGAGGATCTGGAAGAAATTCAGGTAGAGATCCCAAAAATAAAGGTAATCAATGTCACTCAAATTGACAAATGGATAGTGATGTCGAACTTAAAGTTACGAACTATTAAGTTCATGAGAAAGATAATCGAAGACCGTATCCCTAAACTACATAGAAATTTCTTCCTATTTGAGGCGAAAGATATTCCAGAAGCCCCCAGAGTTTTGGTGCAATTTCTGGGAAAATGTATTCGCTATCTTAAAACAGAAGAAGGAAGTTCATCAACGAAGACATAAAGTATTATTTTGAAAATTTCATCATCGAAATTAATCAAAGAAGATAAAGATAGAAATATAAACAGTTCAGTATTTCACATTCATGTAACCGTTAGTCTTCGGAAGTTAGTTCAACACCAACAGAAAAGAAAAGTTGGGTGATCATGTATAAATATAATTTCACAAGACTGAGGAAGGGCTTTTTGTTTTTTGGGAGCCAATTGTATTAGAAGTTTTCCGATTTACAGTGATATAGATAATGCAGAAGAGATTCTGAATTCTGTCAATTTGAAGCTATGTGCTCCTTTACTCTGTTTTCAATATATTTCAACATCTTTGTTTTCATGTCTTTCTAATGAATGATTAGCTACAATTTAACTCAAAATTCTATTGTAGTTTGAATTTATTTGATTATCTAATCATTTACAGTTTTTCCTCTGTGATGATTATATTTCATACTTCATTAAAAATCTCATTTTTCTCTTCTTCTTCTGTTATGATATGAGATTCTTTCATGGTTAAAGCCTCATATTTTTTGACATCATTACTTTGTTATTATTTTACTATTCTCAAATTACTTCAAGTACAGTAAATGGCCTCTACTGTTATTGTGTTATTATTTTGAGTTCCAAAACTCCTTTTATATTTCATCCCTCAAAACTGAAACAACAAATCTTTAAACATTTTATAATTTAATAAAATTTCACTCCCCATGATTATCCCAAAGAATAGACAGCCTAACATAGAACCTGGCCTTTAGGATCAAACTAGCATTACTTTGAACTTATTTAACACTATCCTTCAAACAGCAACTACCCAGGTCAAATTAGAATGCTCGTCGGCATTTATCGAGAGAGATATCAGCATCCAAGAACAATGGGAAGCTAGACAGAGACGGTTGAGAAACCAACTATGATTTATCTTTCACAATTGATTCTTACCTCTTAATTCTCTTGATCTTTTCGGATTCCTTGACGGTATACTTTAGAGCCTTAAAGTATAAACTCAGGAACAACATCTTTTTGGCGTTGTTGCTGGGGAACGAAGAAACAAAACTTTTCCCTAGGAAGAATGACAATGACACTTTCTTTCTTTGATAGTGAACAAAGATAGAAAAACCTTCTAAGTCTACCTTCATTTTTCACTTGGTGACTCCATGACAAGTAAACTGGCTATTAGCCGAAAGAAAACCAGAAAGAACCTGGATGATAAGAAGCCCTCGCCAATCTCTAATATGGAAAAGATTTTAAAATCACGAAGATCCCTTAGAAAAATCACTTCACCCATACATACTATTTGTCAACCGGATTTTACGCAGTTGAACGTTAAGGAAACACTTGAGAGATCTGTCTCGCTTCCCCCTCCAAACGATACGTTATTTTTTCCTGAAGTATATACCCCAAACTTCTATGAGCCTTCTCCTCACACATTTCGAGCTTCAGCCTCAAATTCATCAATGGTTGCACACAGAGGCGCAAGAGATGGGGGTGGTGCCCTGGGAGGACCAGCAAGTGGCCAAGCACCGCTTCCTTGAATCTTTGCTAAGGTAGCTTCCAGATATGCCCCTCTTGTCCTCCCAGTTCCCCTACACAATCTTCCTGAAAATTATATGAAAAGCCTTCCCAAATTTATAGGGGAAGGAGATTTAACCACTCAAGAACACATAAATTTCTTTGACCAATTTTTCGACATCCTAGGAATCAAACACGAAGATGTCTATTCTAGACTCCTCATTCAGACTTTCGAAGGACAGGTGAGGACCTGGGTCTGAGCCTTAGCAACAGGATCTCTAAGATCTTACGAAGAACTTGAAAACACTTTTATCAGACAATGGGAGGAGAGGAGAGACCACCTCTATTACCTAACTAAATTCGGAGCCCTTAGAAAGAAAAAATCAGAATCAGTTCTTGAGTTCACGCAAAGGTTTAACAAGTTGTATAATAAAATCTCGGTCGAGGTCAAACCTTCTCAACCCGCAGCAAAGGTGACTTTTGCTTGAGCCTTTGATATTGATTTCGCTCTATTATTGAGAGAAAGGAGATCAGCGGATCTCACGTAAATGCAAGATGATTCTTTAGAAATCGAATCAAACATGATGGCATCAGGGAAATTAAAAGAAAAAATAGAAACTGGGAACAAAGAAAATAGGAAATTCAAAGAACAAGGTGGATCCGCAGGATTGGGGAAATCCTCGGGAGATAAAATAGACGAGATGGATAAGGTAATTAGAGAACTGTCAAATAAGATCTAAAAAATGGAACTAGATAAATAAAAAAGGGATCATTTTCCTAAAAAGGATTTCATAAGGAATCCTGATCCTCAGGCCGCAGAGAAAACAATTAAGAATGAGGATCAAAAAATCCCAACCCCCTTCAAAAGTGAAAACTTTATTGGAGAGGAAGACCTAGAATATTTTGAAGAGTTAGATGAGGATATAAATAATCTTGGCGACGATAGTAAATCACCCTATTTATCAAGACAAGATTACAAAAAATCCTTAAATAAAGAAATTAGATCAGAAGACGATGTTAGCAATGGTACTTATGAAGATTTGACCTATCAGGGTATCACAGATGATATTATAGCTGAACTACATGAGAAATACAATTTAAGACCTAGGAACAAGAGTCTTCCAACCGCCCCAACAAAAAATATCTTGCCTAGGGGCAAAACTCATGAAGCGGCTCCAAAGGTTGATGAGAAACAGACCGCAAAAACCCACACTGCTGACACGCAACCTATCAAGTCAAAGTTAGTAGGAACACCCGCTGTGAAAACACAAGTCCTTGTGAGTGAAACCAAATCCGCACCACAAAGAAAAGCTGAAAAGAAAGGAATGGAGGCCCCAAACATAGAGAGAGAGAGAACGCCCTGGGAAATTTTAGTCTGGAAAACGAAATAAACAAAATCAAAATCCCTATCCCACTTGTTGAACTGGCTAAAAATCCCATATACAGAAAACAAATTGCCAAGATGATTATCTTTTCAGAAGACGAAATCCAAGTCGATGTCATCAACTTAGAAGATGACAAGCCAAACATAGTTTTTGGTCCACATTTCGAAGGTGCGAGAGACACTGTTGCCCCCTTGTTCGACCACCTAGTCCATAACTGCATGCTAGATTCTGGAGCATCCCAGAATGTGATTCCTAAAGCCATTATGGATAAATTAGGTCTCGAAATCACTTGGCCTTATGGAGACTTATATTCATTTGATTCAAGAAAATTCAAATGCATAGGCATGATTAAAGACCTGGTGGTAAATCTGGCACAAATACCCACAAAAAGCATTCTTATGGACATAGTGGTCACCGATATCCCTCTGAAATATGGTATGTTGTTATCTAGGTCATGGGGTGCCAAGCTTGGAGGATCTCTCCATCTTGACATGACATATGCTACAATTCCAGTTTTCGAAGGACAGTACACGCATCTATACAGAGAAACTAGGTTGGCATTCACGGTAGGTGATCCACATAACCCAAATAACCACCCTGTATATATTGTTGATCAAGATTTAGGTAGTTTTATTTTATCTATTGATGATGATATTGAGGTAGGTATAGACGAAAATTGTACAGAAGAAAAAACAGAAAAAGAAAAAATTAAAAAAATGTATATAGTTCTGGTGTGTGGAAGATGTTTTTTGACAGTGCTTCATCTTACTTTGGAGCTGGAGCTGGGGCACTCCTTGTGGCTCCTGATAATCAATTCGTAATTCCCTTTTCCTACAGATTACAGTGGAATGATAACCACACTAACAATGTTTGTGAGTATGAAGCCTTAGTGTTAGGGTTAGAATCCGCTAGGAGAATGAAAATAAAAAACCTCGAAGTCTTTGGTGACGTCGAGCTAATCATAAAATAGGTAAACTGACAGTACCAGGCAAAACATCCTAGGTTGAGGTCCTATAGGAATTGAGTCTAGGATCTGATCGACAATTTCTTCTCCTCTGTCAAGGTTCATTTCATTCCAAGAACTGAAAACCAACAGGTTGATGCGTTAGCCAAATTAGCCTCAACATTCACCCCTCCCACCGCTTTTAAACCAAAATACCACATACAAATGAGGCACCAACCTTCTATACCGAATAACATACAGCATTGGCAAGTCTTTGAGGACGATGAACAGCTTCACAATTTTTTAGAATCAATAGATGAGTTTGCCGAAATGCATGCTAACCAAGAAAACCAAAATGATCCTATTTGGATCATGCAGGAAGGGGAGGATCCTCAAGAGTTCCACGATAAAATCGTGAATCACCGAATGCTCGTTCTTAAAAATAACCAGATCCCCAAGGGCCTGATTCCCTTGGAAGTATTATTCAATCAAGATGTTATCCCTTCAAGATCCACTCTACATCCTCAACCTAAAGAGGTTGAGGACTGTGACATAGGTACTAAATAAAACCCTCGGTTGGTGAAACTATCCTAATATCTGTCCCCATAAACCAAAAGTAAATACGCTGAGTTGCTTAGAAAGTACAACGACATTTTCACTTAATCATACAAAGAGCTGAGAACCTATGACACCACTGTGATTGAACATAAGATACCCATGAAGCCTGGTGTCAAACCCTTTAGACAAAAACTCAGACAAATCAATCCTATTTTATTGCCCGTGGTCGAAAGGGAAGTCAAAAAGATCCTGGATGCAAAAATAATCGTACCACTGAGATACTCTGATTGGGTAGAAAACCTGGTCCCGATTAGAAAGAAAAATGGGGAAATTAGACTGTGTGTCGATTTCAGAAATCTAAATAATTCCTCCCTCAAAGATAATTACCCCCTACCCAAAATGGATCACATTTTAGAAAAAGTAGTTGGGGAAAATAGGATGTCGATGATTGATGGGTTTTCCGGGTACAATCAAATTGTCGTCAACGAACATAATAAAGAAAAAACAACCTTCACCACCCCTTGGGGTACATTTATGTATGACAAGATGCCTTTTGGTTTAATGAATGCAGGAACTACTTTCCAACCTGCTATGGATATCGCTTTCATTGGTGAAAGGGACAAATTTGTGGTTATCTATCTTGATGATATAACCATTTTTTCTAAATCTGATGAAGTCAATCATCTGATACATCTCAAGCAGACATTTGAGAAATGTCGCAGGTTTGGTTTGTCTTTAAACCCCAAAAAGTCTCACTTTTCTATGCAAGAAGGTAAACTCTTGGGCCATATTGTGTCTCGAGATGGAATTAAAATTGATCCTAAAAGAGTTGAAGCTATAGACACAATAAATATCCCTAGGAATGTAAAAGAGATTCAATCATTCTTAGGAAAACTAAATTTTTTCAGGAGATTTATTCCAAACTTTGCTGAAATCATGAAATTGATCACAGATATGCTAAAGAAAAACAATGAAGTGAAATGGACGGTAGAAGCTAAAGAATCGTTTGCATGCATCAAGAAGGTTATAAGCGAGGCACCCATACTAGCAAGCCCTGATTATCTAAAGGATTTTCTTGTTTTCTCATTCGCCTCTGAACACACACTTTCCACGGTACTCCTCCAGAAAAATGAAGAAGGCTTTGAGCAACCAATAGCCTTTTTTAGAAAAAGTCTTCGAGACGCTAAACTCGAATATGATATAATGGAAAAACAAGCATATGCTATGGTGAAGGCGTTAAAGGCTTTCAGAACCTACATGTTTCATTCCAAGATAATTGCGTGCTTACCCACTAGCTCTGTAAAAGACATTTTGGTTCAGTCTGACAGTGATGGAAAAAGAGGACGGTGGCTTGCCAAAATTCAAGAATTCAACTTGGAGATAAAACCAAACAGACTAGTAAAGGGACAAGGTTTGGCTAAACTCTTAGCTGAATCAAATTTCAGATCTCTTGAAATAAATGGCCTACGGGGAGGTGAAGAGTGTGTGGACATGAACGAGCTCGATTAACAAATAATTGAAATCAGAATCAAAGAGAAGTTTGCTTCATCAGATTGGTACAAAGACATACTGTCCTATCTGTTGACCTTGAAGTGCCCGAGTTACTTACCCCCATCTAAAGCCAAAACGTTGAAGTTGCATGCGGTCAAGTACTGTATATCTGAAAGACAATTATATTGGAAGGACCCACTTGGCTTCCTATTGGTTTGTTTGGTTGAATCAGAAACAGAGAAGGTCATAAGCCAATTTCACAAAGGAGTGTGTGGAGTACATCACGCCTGGAGGGAAACGACTTAGAAGATCCTGAGGACAGGATATTATTGCCCCAAACTTTTCTCAGACGTCAACGCCAAGGTCCGAGCTTGCAACCCTTGCCAATTGTTTGCAGGCAAGCATAAACTCCCAGTGATGCCATTGGTTCTGGTTAAAACAGAAGCTCCTTTTCAGCAATGGGGATTAGATTTCATAGGCGAAATTAATCCTCATTCTAGCACTCAACATAGATGGATCCTGACTGCTACAAATTACTTCACCAAATGGGTGGAGGCTATTCCAACTATAAGGGATACGGATTCGGTGGTAATAGATTTCTTAGAAGAGAAAATTTTGTCTAGATTCGGCTGCCCCGAAAGATAGTCACAGATAACACCCAGGCCTTTAAATCTATGGCTATGGTCAGTTTTTTCCAAAAGTAAAATATCATGCTTGGTCGTTCCACGGCATATTTCCCCCAGAGAAATGGGTTGGCCGAGTCTTAAAACAAGAGCCTAATCAATATAATTAAGAAATTTTTGAGCGAAAATAAGAAATCTTGGCATGCGCATTTGAAATATGCTTTGTGGGCAAATCGGATAGGCACGAAAAAGTCTATCGGCACTTCTCCTTTCCAAATGGTGTAAGGGACCGACGTAGCATTACCTACAAATTTAGCGCTTCCCATAATGAAACTTTGGCAAGATGAGAAGGAAGAACCAAATCATGTCACAAGAAGAATAAACTAGTTGATTGAAGTCCAACAGCATAGGGCCGAAGTGGACAAAAGGTTGCAGAAATACCAGGACGACATGAAAGCGCTATTCGATCGTAAGGCCAAAGACAGAGATTTTCTCCCTGGAGATTTGGTTTTAAAATGGGATGCTAGGAAGGAAGACTCAGCAAAAAATGGTAAATTCGATCACATCTGGTACGGACCGTTCAAGGTTACAGCTCCTGAAGGAAAAAATTTGTTTCTGTTAGAGAATTTGGACAGTAAAATCCTCAGTGCCCCTGTCAATGGGCGTTATTTAAAACACTATATGAAATAATTGGTTTCCAAAACCCCCACTGTATATACCGGTTTGTGTTTTCTTTTTATTTCATAATTTCCTTTGGTAAGTTTACTTTCGTCAAAAATAAAATAGGTCAATGTTTTTCTAGAAGTAGGAATACAAAATTTTCAATGCATTCAATTCTTTTAAAGCCCTAATACTTTTTGTATTGTTCCCTTACAGGGTCTCGGCTTGCAACCCAAACAAGCGAAAGGAACAAACAGACGGCCATATATCGGAAGATAAATTCACTGAAAACAGGTGATATAAAAGATTTTTCATTATTTCAAAAGAGAACGAAAATGGTAACGCAAAGGTGTGAAATCCAGAGAAGTCTCTTTTTCAAACGAAGGTCTCTAAAGTGTAGTGATGGTATTGTAAGTGTGATATGTCACTAAAAGAACAAGTTCTTACTCTGGGTCCTAAGAATTTCAGCTAGATAAAGATAAGAGGTAATTAAAATAAATAGAGAGAGTAAAGCGTCTCTGAGAAAGGGTTCTAAGAGTCGGGTTTAATCCATGACCCCTATTTTTTGATTTCCAGGTCTTTCTCCATCGCCCCCTTCTACCCTCGGTTTTGCCTTCTTAAAAAACTAAGCATCTTTATGGGTTTCCCACAGAGGGAGAAGAGATTACGCCTTAGCTTTGGAAGCTGGAAAAGAGATCTTAAAAGGTAAGCCAGTCCTCATAACTCCTCACTCTCTGACTAAACGAAGTTATGTGTAGGTTGATCCTGACTCTCCTAGGTTTCTTAACAGTTTCTAAGGATTGAGGCTTTCTTGAAGGAAGGCCCCTGGAAGTAATCTTTCCCATTTTCCCTGTGGGCTAAGGTGTTTTGAAAGTTAAGAAAAGGTTGGTCCAGGGTAATCAAAGCAAGTTGACAGACCTCCACTGCAAATTTTACACAAGTATCATCTATGGTATACTTAGTACCACTGATTTCCCCCCACTTCATGTTCAAAAAGTAAAATATAAGACAGATGGTGAAAGTAAATTCATATTTGATTGCCCCCATCTAGTCCAAGAAGACGATGAAAGGAAATTCATAAATGATTGCCCTCGTCTCATCATTTAAATGCATAATTATGATTCGAAGTGGTGAAAGGAAATTCAGTAAAAAGGGACGGATAACTTCACCGGGGTACTGAACAGGATCGTTGGCAGTGAAGCAATATCTGAGATATCTGTAAGGCTGTCATACGTAAATTTCACTCTACTCTCATTACCAGCCTTTTCAAAACCGGATCTGCATCCCAAGTTCAGACAAGGCTCCCCAATTAAAAGCATGAAATTTACTTCGTTTGATGCAAGCCAAAAGCTGTAATATCTGTTGGATTTCCTAGGATTGTTTTGATCATATTAAAGCAGACCTAAATTCAGTAGCAATAAGGAGAAGATCATGAATGAGATTGCAGATGAGTTTACAACATTGGGAGTTTTGAAAATCTTTTCAGAAGTAAAGACGAAATCTCTTTTTCCATCCGTATCCCCTTCCTAAGAAAGTTTTGTAGAAAGAAGCCTTTGAATCCATTAACCCAATAAAGGCACTAAGTCTACTCGTTCTCCTCGTCCCACAAGGAGACGAGGTCCCCAATTGGAGCCTATGTTGAAACAAATTTTAAAGTTTTTATCTTTAAGACTAAAACCTTCCTTTTTCGGGTTTTGGATTTTCATAAAGCATAACCCTCGCTATCATTTCCAAAAGCCCGGTACCAAAATCCTGACAAGATTTATTCTTTATTCTTTAAATAATCGAAGGCAAAAAAACCAAAAGTGTTTTAAAAGTCCCGACGCGCATTCTGTAAATTTGTTTTTTTTAATCACGGTAATTTAAACCCTAAAGGAGTTGATTAAATTTTTTAAAACCTTTAGGGCTTCAGGTCTACTCAAAACCATATGTTTTACTTGCATATTGAATCACGAAATCCTGATCCCCGATTTCCCGAAAAAATGGCAGTTAGTTTTTAATCCTGATTAATTAATTTACTAATTCAAAAGTTAAGGCCTAACTTAATCTCATCGTGATTTCGCAATTTCGGGAATCAGGGTTTATCGATGACATACCTCATGTATCCACGATCCCCGAAACCCCGAAAGAATGGAAGTTAGTTTTTAATCCTGATTAATTAATCTACTAATTCAAAAGTTAAGGCCTAACTTAATCTCATCGTGATTTCACAATTTCGGGAATCGGGGTTTATTGATGACGTACCTCATGTATCCACGATCCTTGAAACCCTGAAATGTGAAGTCTCGAACCATAATCATCTTTTAAACTGGACTAACTTTGCTTTAAAAACATGATTAACGGTAATTAAACTTCTTAGGTATTTTCTTATTTTTGGTACCGTTGAATGAAATATTTCGAATTTTGAATATGGAATTGTCGAAATATGGCCACTATTAATAAACAGATAATTGATAAATGTTGCAACACTAATGCGTATCTCAGAAATATTCTTTGCATTAAATGTAATTGATTATAGGTTAGCTACATCAGTATTTTTGTCATAAAACGAGTTTAAGGCGAATTAAAAGTCTGTGTTCCAAAAACCTATGCTTGTTCTATCTTTCAATGGTAATTCACATTCGTCCAATCTCATACGCTTCTTTTCTGTGACAGATTTTCCATCTAACATAGAGATAAAGGCATCTCAAAAGAAGTCCTGGTCAATCTTCCCTGTACATATCAAGAAATTTTCATTGCAAAAACCTAGGCCATTCTAAAGTGGAAGCCGAAGCACTAGAAGAAGTTAAACTGGTAAATATCAAACATAAAACACTAGTACATACAACCAAATTTGCGACGGTTGTTCGTTGATATTTCCACACTTATCCGTCGCAATTTCCACGAAAGTTGAGATTTTTCTCGTCGTAATAATTTCGTCGCTATATCCACAATCCAGGTGTGCATGGAAACATCGACGAAATTAGCTATCCACGTGTCACCACCTTCAATATTGGTTAACCTTATGCATCGTCGCAATTACGAAGAAATTTTGTCACAATACCAAAGAAGAAATGTGGCAATTACGACGAAACTTCGTCACAATTGGGACAAAAAGTTATGCCAAGCCAATAACTTGTGACGCAGCTGCTGAATGTGCGACGAAAGCCCGTCGCAACTTGCGACGAAACTACGTGGTAATATCGACGAGTGCTATATCTCAAAACCATATTTACGACAGACTTGTTGTATATGCGAGGAAACTTCATGGAAAAGTGCGACGAAGTTTCGTCTCTATAGCGACGGTTATGGTAAAAAAGTTAAAAAAAAATCGACAAAATTTCGTCAATATTGCGACGATGACTGTAGGTTTTAAAAAAAAAAAATTACATGAAATATGGTATTACCATATTACATTGTAATATGGTATACCATATTACATTGTAATATGGTATTACCATATTACATTGTAATATGGTATACCATATTACATTGTAATATGGTATACCATATTGTATGCCATATTACAATGTAATATGGTAATGCCATATTACATTGTA